>QXTE01000161.1:3305847-3402473 GCA_003942145.1 Platysternon megacephalum
AGCATGAGCTTTCGTGGGTGCATCCGAAGAAGTGGGTATTCACCCACGAAAGCTCATGCTGCAAAACCTCTGTTAGTCTATAAGGTGCCACAGGATTCTTTGCTGCTTTTACAGATCCAGACTAACACGGCTACCCCTCTGATACTTATTATCATGTTTTTATAAAACCATATAGACTGCACAACGTCATAGGATTATTATCCCCATATTGAGATGGGGAACTGAGGCTTCAAGAAACTAAATGACTTGACTGATGTCATACAGAAGTTAGTTTTGGAGCAGGGAACTGAATCCAGCTCTCTCAGGCCCAGGCTAGTACGCCAACCACTGTACCATCTTTCCTTTCTATGACTAAATTTTTAGGGACCTGTCTTCAGGCACCACATTTGAAAATAATGTCCTATGCTTTCATTGTCCCCACTTCTTTTTGATGCCCGTCTCCCTCTTCCAGTCTCTCTCTCTCTCTCTCTACCCCCCGCTCCCCATACAAGTCTCAAACTCTCCAGTTTCTTGACTTACTCCCACTGCTGGAGAGATGATGGCTGTATCTCCATTTTGCAATCCCTGTTATCTTGTGTCACTTAAGAAATTACCAGATTCAAATGGATTCCAAACATAAGTTTCTATTTTAGATTTTTCTCACATCAGATGGTCCGCATGATGTTAATTGGCAGTTATATAATGTGCTTGATAGGAACTAAGAAAAAATGTACTGTACCTGTTAAATTAAATTTGAAAAAAGACCTAGGCTAACCACTGCATTTTATCATAGCTTATGGTATCCAATTTAGACTAAAACATAGTATGGAAAGCTATAATTTCAAGTACTTGACTGTATTTTAAGATTATTGGGTTTCTATGGATTAGATTTAAACTGGTATATGTCAGTAATTTATTTCTATCTTCATGGAAAAAACCTCATTTTATAGTCAAAATGTGCAGAAAGAGAAAGATTATGGTGCACTTGTACACAATTAATGCATCCTTTTGATGTCTATTTGATTAATCTGGTAATATACTGATAAGAAATGTATACTATAGTATAATAATTATGAAATACTATGGTTTTATTTTTTACTTTATTATGAAAAAAGGAACAACATTAGAGTTGTTTAAAGTCATTATAATTAATTATTTGTGTTGTAGTGCATAGGCACCTCCACCACCATTGCAGGCTCAGTGTGCAACGCACTGTACAAACACAAAGTAGAAGACAGTTCCTATCCTACAGAGCTTACCATGTAAGCAGAGGAGACAAACAAATAGTAGAAGGAGACATGGTGATGAAATGACTTGTCCAAGTTAACCCTGCAGGTTTAATGACAGAACTAGGAAGTGAACCCAGGTCTGCGTCACAGTGTATTTTCTAATCCAGTGATTCAGTGAGCCTAAATTTTGACTGAGGAAGAAGCAAAGAGATTAAACTTGTATTCTGCATAGTCATTAAGGTCCAGATTTGTAAAGGTATTTAGGCACTTAAAGAAATCAGTGGGAGTTAGGCGCTTTCGAAAATCCCCCTCTATGCTTTTCTGCATCCTTTGATGCCTAAAACGTTAAAAAAAATGTTCCCCTAAGACGCCGAGTCTGCACACACTTACACAAATGCTTAACTTAGAAGAGGGGAGTAGTCTCACTGAAGTCATTCCATGTGCTCAGAGTTAACTGCATGCTAAAATGCTTTGCTGAATCAGAGTTTAATCACTGATGCTAACTGTTAACAGTTTTAATTTCTTTAAAAAAAGGAAGACCTGGCCATGATTCACAGCTCATAAAATTAAAGAAAATGATTTATAATATTAGAAAGTGTACAGGAATTAACTACTAATTCATTTGGAAGTGATATGCATGCCAGTTCTTCAACACTGGATAACTAAAAAGAAGACACTTTATTAGCTGATAACATTAAACCTGAGAATAAAGTAAACCAGCAAAGTAATCACTTTTATTCATTAAATCATATACAATTGATGATCATGTCAATTTGAACCTCCTTGGAGTGAGGGCATTGAGGGACAGCACAGGGGAGGGTCGGTCCTCAGAGTGAGGGGCCGGCTGAGGGCAATGGGGCATGGTGGGGTCAGGATCCCTACCTCTCTGCCGGAGCCGGGATGGGAGCCCCTTCCTCTTCTCTTTTCTCCTCTCCTCTTCTCTTCCCACCCTCCAGAGGTGGTTTGGATTACTGCGCCTGACTGGACACTGTCAGATCCCTCCACAGCCAGTGCCTCCCTTCCCACCCAGAGGTATGCAATTAACACCATTAAAAAAATTAATGAGTTAATTTTGTTTTCAGTTAACCCCAAGTGTTAACTGTGATTAATTGACAGCCCTGTTCTTAGTGCCCCGTGCAGCTGGCTATGAGTACAATAACACATGTATGCCTATGACAAGGTATCAGCTAAATTAACATAGTGTTGTCCCCTAGGCTAATACAAAGTTGCACCTCCTATTACTCTCCTTTTATACATCGATACAAACAAGTTATATACTACATTCCCAATGTAATTAGGTAGCTCATTCATTACCCTGTCATTCCATCCTTATCTTACAAGGGGCCTGTGTGTTCCTGTGCCATCCTCTTAGGAATGTATTCATGTGGTTAGCTGGACTAGTAACTAGTGCTACTATTCTAAGAAGGCCTACTTTGGTTCACATCCTACTTTGGTCCATATTTTTAGTCATGCCTAGGATTCCAGCAAGGCCTACACCTTCTGCTAAATATCTCCTCTTCTTAGCTGTGATTGTATAACATTGCTCAATAGGGAACACAAATGGCTCTTTGAGCACATCAGAAATCAGTCATGTAACAAATTATTGGACTTGATGCAATCTGGAATCACCAGTATTCTATCACTGAAATCTCCTACACAGCTGGGAAAATTTAATTCATGAAACTGTACATTAAAAACATACACAATCCTTTTAGGATGAATGGAATAGGAGACCAGGACTGTTGGTCTTTTGCAATTTGCTAGGGACCTTTTGTATATAACCGTATCAATTTAAATACATTTGGAAATTAGGATGATGCTGTGTCTACTCTAGAAACTTAAGTCAATCCATGTTAGGTCAACTTACAACCACCGCAGATATTACTGTGGTGGTTCATGTCCACACTACCCTCCATCTGTCGGTGGAGCACGTCTTCAACAGGAATGCTTCCACTGACTTAAGAGTGACAATGTGGTGGGCTGAGAGCCCAGCCTCTCAGGTCTACACACAACTCCTCTCCGGAAGCCCAGCTGTTCCCCAGGGCTGCCCCCCAGTTGCTCTTGCCTCCCCATTCCCTGCCACCAGGAGCCTGGATACCTTCCCGGGTCATTGGCTCCCCACTCCCCGCTGCCTGTAAACCAGCTGCCCCTCCCCCTGGACTCTTGGCTCTCTACTTCTGACCACTGGGAGACCATCTGCCCCCCTGGGGCTCCTGGATTCCCAGCAGGGAGCTGGGAGCATTGGTGCAGCTGGGCTCCCTGCAGGGAGTGTGGAGCCAGGAGCCTCTGGACTGCAGATGGGATCCCTGTGAGCTGGGAGTCCAGGAAGAAGCCTGGCTGGGAATGGGGAGCCGGATGGGTGAAGTCCAGCTTGGTGTGCGAAGCAGAAGCTGGGATGGGAGCGGGAAGCCAGGATCCAGGGGGCAGCCCAGCTCCGAATGGAGAGCAGGAAGCCAGGCGCAGCCCAACCGGGAGCAGGAGCCCAGGGGGTAGCTTGGCTTTCTTGTCAATCTCACAGCTCCAGCATGAAGCCGTGAAATTGACAATAATGATAGCCAACAGCCAATGTGCATAACCTGCAGTGTCTACACGGACACTACGTTGCCCTTACTACACCGACATAAGCCTCTTGTTGGGGTGGAGTTATGTTGGTGTAGTATGGTACTTACATCAGCAGGAGCAAGGCTGCAGGGTGTAGACCAGGGGTCGGCAACCTCTGGCACGCGGCTCGCCAGGGTAAGCACCCTGGCGAGCCGCGTGCCAGAGGTTGCCGACCCCTGGTGTAGACTGACATAATTAGGTTGATGTAAGCTGCTTTATGTTGACCTAACTCTGTAGCATAGACCAGGCCTCTGAATCTTGGAGCATTAATTATTGATGCTATAGAATACTCTGACTTTGGTCATAAAAGACCCACTCAGCCTGGTAAGTCTTTCCTGACTGTGCTAGAAAAAACTAATAGTGGATGAATGCTAACATAGCTGTGATAAATCAGTGAGCTACATTGCTAAGAGAAATTGACAGGTGTATAAATAGCCTTTACAAAGTCAGCATAACCTCTGGGTTCTCTCCAATAAATACCTTCTTAGTACAGATATTTTTACTAGAACTTTGATTTCTCACTTTAAAATGATATTTTAGAGCTTGTTTCAATACATGGACTTAGTGCAAGCAGCACAGATTATTCTACAATTTATTTTGATTTCTACATTTTTTAAAATATATGAAATAAAAGTGCCTGCAGTGTGCTCTAGGCACCTTAAGTAACCATTAAAATATGAGCTATATGTATAATAAATCCAGTAGCCTGCCCTACCCTGCACAAAGCGAAATGGGATCAGCCAAGCAACATGAAAAAAACAGCATTGAAAGAGGAAAACAAAAGGAACACTCCACTTTCCCCAACAAGAGTGACCTTTACCCCCAACCTTTGTCATCTATCCCTGCACTGTCTCCAGCCTGCTCCAATTGTCTGTGCAAACGGATGAACTTTGCAGCATGTTAGGAAAATTAGGACAAGACTATACAAAAATAGGAGATTACTCCCACCCCCCACCCCCCCCACACGCATACCACCACACATGCATACCAGCATACACACACTCCCTTCTTCAGCAAGGTGTTTTCCACTTTTGATGATTTTTGTTGTTGTTGTTGATTTCCGGTGACCAAAAGCCCAAATATTTTAGATAAAAAGCATTTTTCTAGAAAAAAATTATCTTTGGTTCAGCCTCTCCAGTTCCAACATGCCTAGCTAAAGAGATCTGAGTCAGACTCTGGATTTCAACCAAAGGAAGAGAGAATGGCACGTAGCCCGATGAGCCTAAGGACAGAAAACAGTGCATAATTCTTCTTTCGGCAGGGAGAACAGAGCTGTCCCATTTCCCTTCCTACATATTCAACATTAAAGAGATCAACTCACCATAGCTTACTGCCTTTAAAGTCTAGTGGCTTCTTGGGCCCCAAAGTAAAATAGGTATTTAAAGGGTAATACAAACTTGCTCCCTATTATCCCCAATTACTGCATGAACTCTTTTGGGTCTTCACTAATAATAAACTTTTAGGCAACAACCACTAGAAAAGTCTTCTTCCATTTATGACTGGCCAAAAAGTTGTTCCTCGTCTTGATAAAGCCAGTTTGGCCACAGTAATCTGCACCTTTGTGACTTTTGTGATTTGCATAATATGGAACCTGATAATGCTTCTCTTGTCTCAGTGGTGTAAATCAGGAGTAACTCCACTGAAGTTATCGGAACTACACTGAAATGGAGAGCAAATTTGAGCTGCTCAAAAAATGCCAAATACCATGCCAATTGAAGGGGGTCGGAGGAGCCCAAACCAAAAAAGACTATAATCTCATTCTGTGTTTGTCTAGTCAATTAACATCTTTGTAACAATAATGTTCCGTGATAAATCACCTAAGGTGCAAATTCTCATTGTCTTCAATATACCTGGGATTTTACCCCTGAGATCTAAATGAGCTGTGGACCAAATTATGTGATGATGCATTCCACTGATGTCAATAGGATTGCATTTGGAATTGCGTGGTCATGTGTCAGGCCAGAATGACATATATGCCACCACACACATACACACACCACTATTTCCAGTTTTTTTTTCCCTTTTGTGTGCTTTCTAATTGGATAGATGATGTAAAATGAAGCCTAAGTTAATGGTATCTAGTTTTCATATTAATTCAAGTTCAGCAGCTTCTCTTTGGAGAAGAACAGAAACTGAGAATGGCTCGGTCATTACACTAATTGAATCTATTTCCCCATGTTGAAGTAGGCTCACACTTTCATGTCAACTGTCCGAAATGGGCCATCTTGATTATCACTTCAAAAGTTTTTCTCCCCTGCTGTTAATAGCTTCTCTTAATTAATTAGCCTCTTACAGTTGGTATGGCTACTTCCACCTTCTCATGTTCTCTGTATGTATAAATATCTTCTTACTGTATGTTCCATTCTATGCATCCGAAGAAGTGGGCTGTAGCCCACAAAAGCTTATGCTCAAATAAATTTGTTAGTCTCTAAGGTGTCACAAGTACTCCTGTTCTTTTTTCAATTATTTGTGTGTGCCTGTTTTTCACTGCTGACATCTTCAACTCATATGTCTCACCCAGTTATCTTATCTTGCAATAGAATCCCTGTGTCTCATTTGTCTTCACATATTCTTCTGTTTCTTTACATAGTTTATTTATCCAGTTGTTCCTGTCTCTCTTCACTTTCTGTTTTATTTCTCTTGTCAGCCTATTGTATTCAGCTCTTAGACTTGTCTTCCTTTTTTTTCTCCTTCAGCTTCCTATGCTTGTCACTCAACTGCAGCACTTCATCCATTATCCACTTTGGTTTCTTTGTTTTGGCCTTGTATTCAATACTTTTTTCAGCTGCTCTTATGATCCCATTTTTACACTGTTCCATGTCTGTTCAATGTTCAGTTCTTCTATCATGAGAGATGTGATGATTTTCTGCGTGGCTTCTTTGTATTCTTTCCTGATATCTGGCTCTTTCAATTTGTCCACGTCATCAACCTTAATACTCAGCACTTTTTCAGAAGCTCTCAACCTCAACCTCATTGATGCCAGCACTATTTTGTAATCTGATCCAATATTGGCTACTGATGATCTGAATGACAACATACTTGATTTCCATCTGCGATTTACAAGTACAAAGGCTATCATGTTCTTTATTTCCTGATCAGATGATATAATCCAGGTGCACTTCCTCTGGCAGCTTTCTTTGCTGAAATAGTGTATTTGTTATCACCAGGTTGTTACTTAGGCAGAACTTTAGTAGCCTTTCTCATCTTCTGTTTTCTTCACTCAGTCTGAACCTGCCTATTGTTCAAGCCCAGGAATTCCAGTCTGATCCTACTTTTGCATTAAAAACTCTCATCACCAATAAAACACCTTGTCTTGAAACTTCCTGTATTTCTTTCTGTAGATCATTATACACATTTCTAGTTTCTTTCCATTGGCACATATGCTTGTAGTATTGTGACTGTACCAGATTTGATTCTGAATCTCGCCTTCAACATACAAGGAGATATTGGCTTAAATGTCATAAGAACCTGACATACCTTCAGCTTTACCACCAAGGCAACTCTGTTCTCATACCTACCATCTCTTCCTGATGCCAGTAACCTATCTTCATCATAGTAGAATTCTCCTGTGCCTTCCCATCTCATTTCACATAGACAAAGATTCCCCTCTGAAATCTTTTCAACTCATGCATCATTACTGCAAGTACTCCAGCCTGATATAATGTTCTTATGTTCCATGTTCCAATAACTGTCTTATCCTTAGAATTCCTAATGTAATTCCCTGTTCTGCATATTATAATAATTGTGTTTTTTCTGACTTCATACTTTTTACCCCATCTTGTTTTCTCAGTGGTGAATGCATCTGGGTGATGACCAAGCCAGCATGATTTAGTTTCTCTTTCCATTTTCCATTTGGTTTCTATGTCCCAATATTTGCCCAGTGTTTGAGCATGATTACTTGGCTTTGTGGATAACCAGTATATTGTAATCCACCAGCAACACTGCTCTGAACTCTCCACTAGCTTGCTCCAGCACTGTTTCCACCAACACGTGGGGGGAGTTCAAAAAGTAGTACTTCTGCATAGTAGATAAATGCATCTCCAAGAGGTGATTTGCTTGCAGTTGGTCCCTGTGACTAACTAAAATCTTAGGAGTGGCTCCAAGTAGCTGTGTGTGCTCTCCAGTGCTGCACCCTGGGACTTTGCCTGGAGTCACCTATGAAACTTTAGTGAGGGTAGCTAGTGGCAACAACCACTAGTAACAGGGCACATCTAGTCCTCTATGTTCATGAAGTATGCTATAACAAAGCCAGCAATTATAGACTGTAGGTTGAATTTTGTATTTTGGATTCTGTGTGGAAACAGCAAGAAAAATGTCTGGAA
The DNA here is from genome assembly GCA_003942145.1 of Platysternon megacephalum. NCBI lineage: Eukaryota > Metazoa > Chordata > Testudines > Platysternidae > Platysternon > Platysternon megacephalum. Next base: position 3,313,979 of record QXTE01000161.1, read on the forward strand.
AATTAACCTATTTAAAAACTAGGCATTGAGGTTCAATAAATGAATTGTTAAACATTGAAAATAATCAAGACAAAGTTTTTCAGTGTTATTATGAAGTTATGTATTATTTAAATGCAGAATTCAGGGGGTTACCTCTAGTGGATTAATTAGAGTAAACTGTTCTTTTTTGTGAACTGTTATAGTTTTGATTTTAGAGACAAGTGATTCATCATCTAATGTTACCCCCTTTACTAACATAGGTAACTTGCATAGAGAAAAAATAGACTAATATTATCCATAAATAATTTCAAGGATTTTGAGGACATCTTGTACACTGACAAGACTTTGTTGTTTTTGTGCAGAGCAATGCATGTTATCCATGTTTCTAATGAACTCAGAATAAATTAGGATTCCATTCCAGAAGATTTAACAAATTGATATCAGTCAAATGATTTATAGCAGGCACTAATCAAGCTATGTGGGTAACCTTTGAGTTTAATTTACATGCAGTTGGGCTTAGCAACTTGTACACATATTTGCATGACATTTGGAAAAGATCAGGTCTTTAAACACATGAAATAATCAGAAGCTCCATTATGTTATTCATGATAAACAATAATAATAAATTGTTTTCATCTGGATGTTCAGGATTAATCGTTATTTTACATAAATTTTCACCATTGTATATATCAGGGATCGGCAACCTTTGGCATGCAGCTCGCCAAGGTAAGCCCCCTGGTGGGCCGGGCCGGTTTGTTTACCTGCCGTGTCCGCAGGTTCAGCCGATCGTGGCTCCCACTGGCTGCGGTTCGCCACTCCAGGCCAATGGGGGCTGCAGGGAGAGGCACGGGCCGAGGGATGTGCTGTCCGCAGCTTCTCACAGACCCCATTGGCCTGAAGCGGCAAACCGCGCCAGTGGGAGCCGCGATTGGCTGAACCTGCGGATGCGGCAGGTAAACAAACCGGCCCGGCATGCCAGGGGGCTTACCCTGGCGAGCCGCCTGCCAAAGGTTGCCGATCCCTAGTATATATGTTGGGTTTCAATGCCACCACAGCCTTTATGAGGTCTGTTTGTACGAAGTGCACTACAATGGAACAAACACCTTGCTTTTCTTACATGCATATATCACAAATTTAGTTGGTCATCTAGATGGGAATAGAGATTGTTACATCAAGTCTTCAAAAATGTGATCAGTGCCATGTCCCTCTTTCTATGGAAGCATGTCTCATTGTCTTTACTGCCTTTCTCTCTCAAAACTAGCAATACACTCCTGGACACTCAAACGATTAATGTTTATTGGACAATTCTTCCTCCTGGGCATTGGCTTTCTTCCACACCCCTTATTTTTATGTCTGCAGTAGGAAGTTCCCCTCAAGTTTGTGGTTCTTTGGAAAACATTGGTATTCTTAAAAAAAATGTGAAAGTCTCTTAAACTCCATGGATGAGCTTCAACACTGCCTTATGCTTTGTGTAGTCGTTTACACCTCTATAAGCTCACTGTAAAAGGCTAATTTACTTATTATTTTTAATGAAGGTTGAGAGTAGACCTGGCATTTCTAAATTGTCTGAAATGAGGAGAGCAAGGTTAAGGCTTCAATGGGTTTTCTTTTGATCAATAACTCAAACACATAAATTGACAATTGCACTGATATGACAAGTATGTTTTGATCTTCTTGAGCATTAATGGAAAAAAAAATATGCAGAGAAGTGCTGTGATGCAAATTAGCTCATTTCAAATATAACCCACACACCTAGCTAATGCTGTAGAGCAGACTCATTAATCTCTAAGTGGTCTTGGTGCCACTAGATGGGACAGAACACCACACCCAGAAGGTGTGTGGGTTACACAAAGATATAATTTAATTAATAGTAAGATTCTGCAGACTTTGCTCAAACAGGTAGTTCTTAATCATGCAAGCAGTCCCCACTGAATTCTATGGGTCTCAATTAAGGGTGATACAAGATGTGTTTGTCTCACGCAAAACTCTCTGTGATCTCCAAAGACATATTATCAGTTATAAACCCAATTAGGATCAAGAATGTGGTTTAGTGGTTAATGCAGGGCCCTTGTCATCTGAATTCCTGGGATCCACCCCTACCTCTGCCACTGACTCATTGGACAGGACCTTACCTCACCTTGCACCATTTCATGAACTGGTAAAATGGAAATAATAATACCTACCTCAGACAGGCTAATCATGTTAAATTAAGTAGTGTTTTTTTATAGACCTTTGAGATTCTTGTATGAAAGTAGTTACTAAAGGTAAGTGAAAAATATAATGTCATAAAAATAGACTGCATTCTATTAATGAATCAGGAGAAGGAGCATTATTTAAAAAATATTATTTTTTAAAAAAAATATTTCTATTGCTGTAGCACTGAGAATCTTTAGTCAGGGTCTAGTTCTCCATTGTGCTAAGCACTTTACAAATACAGAACAAAAAGCTTCCCTTTGCCTCAAAAAGCTTACAATCTACATATGAGAACAGATGAATACAGGCAGAGAGAGGAGTACAAGAAAATAAGGAGACAATATTGGTCATCATGATGGGCAGTGATCTCACGCCAGCAGCCTAATTGTTTTCCAGGTTTTTTTTTGTAGGCATGACAGTAAAGGAAAGATTTAATGAGGGTTCCAAAGAAAGATAATGAAATAGCATTGTGAATGCTTACAGGGATCTCCTTTCAAGCACGAGAGGCAGTGTGGGAGAAAGCACAAAGGTATTTGCTTGAAACTATAACAAGTGGGTTATGGAGATTTCATCATTGGTCAATCAGAGGCAGGAGTTGACATTTCAATAGCAAATGAGAGATGATAGGTAGGGTAGACTTAGGTCAAAAAGAGCTTTAAAAGTCAAGAATAGCAGCATATGTTTGCTTCAATAAAGCAGGAGAAGCCAGTGGAAGTATGCAAAGAAAAGGGTGACATGGTCAAAGAGAGGGCCTAGGAAAATCATTCTTTGCTGCTTCATTCTGAATGAATATGAGTGGGAAACGATTACATTTGTCAGAACCAGAGAGAAGACTGTCTTCCTCTTACTGGATAGACAAGGTGGGTGAGATAATATCTTTTATTGGACCAACTTCTGTTGGTGAGAGAGACAAGTTTTGGAGCTACACAGAACTCTTCCTCAGATCTGGGAATGCTAAATACAAGATCAGAGTGCCACAGCTAAATACAAGATCAAACAGATAGATTAGCATAAGTAGTTAGCACATGTTCTAAGGGACCATTCAAGGTGAAGTGGCCTGTTAACCCCCTGTCCCCACAGGACTAAAAGGGAGATTAGTGGGTTACAAATTGTTGTAATAAATCATAATCCCATGTCTATATTAAAACCATGATTTTTAGTGTCAAGCAAAGTCATGAATTTAAGCTCTCAGGCTCATCTTCTGAATGTATTGTGCAGGTATCATTTGAGGTTGAGGACTGATAGGTCAGATATAGAGTAATCACTCTGAGGAAAGTATTCACCCATAGGTGATGTGCTGTTTTTGTCTTTTATCATTTTCCGATGTGAGCTCATTTGAGATCCTGGTGATTGTCTGGTTTCACCCAAATGCTGTTTTGGGTGCATTTAGTGCACTGGATGAGGTGCACCACATGTTGTGATAGGCATGAGTAGGATCCATGGATCTCAAAAGGTGTCTTGTTGGGGATGTTGATTAATGTAGCAGGGAGATATGTCTTCAGGTTTTTCATCAGTTGTTCTGGTAGGGTCTAGTGCCACTTTGAGTTGATGTGTCCTGGTCTGTGGGGAGCTTGCTGTGGGACAGGTTGGGAGATTGTTTGAAGGCCAGAAAAGGGGGTGAAAGAAAGATTTCTTTCAGCATGGGTTCCCCATCAAGTATGGGTTGTAGCCGTTTGATGATACCCCATATGGGTTCCAGTGTGGGCTGGTTGGTGAAAACTAAGAGTGTGCAGTCAGAGGGGTTTTTATTTCTCTATTGAAGCAAGTTATCTCTGGGTATTTTGGTGGCCTATTCCATGATGCGATCTACTTCTCTAGTGGAGTGTGTTAAGGTGTACATCCTGGACATCTAGAGGATGAAAATATCCTTGATGTATCTTAGGTATATAATTGGTTTTGTGGTGCATTTGTTCATTCCTCTCATGCTTTCTTGTATAACCGCATCTTGCAATTATCTGCTCTTTTTATATTTTTAATTTGCTATTTACTTTTTAAATTTATTCTCTTTTAAAATGACTTTGCAGCTGTGCCATCTTTTCATTGTCATTTGTCTGTTATGTCTTTGATTAGAGGTTTCATAAATGTCCATTGCAATTGATTAATTTTTGACTTCTATCCATTTTTATTATTTATATGGATCTTTTAAAAAATATAAATACCTACCCTTGGATCATTTATATTGGCCTTAGTCCCTACATTAAGGGCTTACATGTAGTATAAATCCAGTGGTGGGGAACAATGTGGAAGCACAGCACCTGCACTAGAATGTCTAGACCCATTGTACCCAAGGGAAGCAGTGCCTCAAACTGTGCAGGGTGCAAGCAATTGATACACCACTCTTCACAGGGTGCAGTATGCATTCCCAGTATATAAATCCAATTCCAATACTCTCCATCCCATCTATCTCCAGGACTAGCCTGGAGCAGTCCCTGCCATCAGGGGAATACAATGTGTCTTTGTATTCATCCTTTGTGTTGGTGCTCAAGCAGGTGAAGTCTCCTTGAACCCTTTACCCACTCACAAATCTGTGCAGAGCTGAGCACAGCTGAGACCTAAGTAGTTTGACGACTCTACCTTTGGATGTGTATGTCCCCACATACCACAAAAGGTTTTCAAAGAGTGGGAAAAATTGCAACAATTTACCTTGGTACCTCCATTGTTTCTCAAAATGCAAGTGCCTGCCTCAAAAATTGGCCTTGAAAACCAAATACAATCTGAGTCAACCAAGTATATCCTTAGAATTGGAAAATGTCAGAAGTAAAATATGAATTGATGTTGTTGCAGTCTATAGTTTTCACCATTTTTTCCTGAAAAGAAAATACACATTATGGTGTTCCTTCCCTTGCAGAAAGGTTATCCCATAGATTTATGAAGCAACACTGCCAAGTCACGCAAGTGCTGAAAAAAAAGAGAAGGTCATCATATTTGACTGATATGTGAATAAGTGATAAAATATTTGATTATATGTCTATGAGTACCCTAGGTAATTTTATAATGTAATACCTCTTCAGTGGTCAACCATATCCAAAGCCCCCAGGTATTCAACAACAATACAGATTTTAGTATACAAGTCTTTAGAAACATGGCTATGTTTAAATTCAGTTAGTACATTCTAGAAAATAAAGCAGAGAGTTCTTGGTAGCAATTACCAAGTCACTTATGAAAATAAAAAGTATTTTCTTACACAATGACACTGACATAATATGGTCCAAAAACCATAAAGGCTTTTAGGGCCAGATGTTCAGCTAGTATAAATCACAATAACTTCATCTACTTGAATTGATTTACACCTGATGAGAATCTGGCCCTAAGAATTCTGAGGTTACAAAATAACCCCCTCATCCCTTCTAACAAAACAGGATAAACTGGGCAAATTTATATAATTAAAATGTTAATCAATGACTTGATAAAATAAAAAGAGAAAGACATAGATTTTCCAAAGCACGTGTAATAAGGCCAGGTGATTTCAGACTTGTGATTTTTACACATGGATATGGATGTGTGCAGATTCTAATTTGTGCCTATAAATCAGATGTTTCATGTCTGCACTGGGCTGTATTATATTACCAATTTAAAAAAAACTTAAATTACTGTAATATGAACTGAATGTGAATGTTGTTTAAGGGCCGTGTGTTCATGCTAAACATAGTAGAAGTTCAACATAACATTTCCTGATTAATTGATGTGACAATTTTCCTATATAACATAAATATTATTTTAAATTAAGATATTGCTATGCAGATTTGGGACATATTGTTCAAAATGCTTACCTTGCTAGTCATTGTGTGGCTTTGATGCAGCTTGAAGCAGTAGAGATGCCATCAGAGGCACAGAACAGAAATCTCAACTAGGAACAGCTGAGGCAGGGGTTTATGTGCTCCCACATCTCTTCTTTCTCTCCACACCCTCACTTTCACAATATAGGAGATTCTGCTTCTCTTTTCTCCCACTTCTTTCTGCTGCTGGCAGTATAGATATAGGAGAGTTAGTCACAAACTGCATCAGGGGCCAAAACTCCAATGTCTGTCCAACCCACAGCTGCTATTAAGAAGCAGGGATTGTATTGGTGTCAGGCGATTGGCTTCTATTTGGTAGTAATGGAGTATGAAGTGGATTCTTACGGATTGCCTACGTGGGTACACATTGGGGGCTCTCTGCTTCAGCCCCACGTGTCTGGTGATGCCAGGGCTTTGGCTGATTGCCAGTTTGGGGATTTTTTTGGCAGGGATTTTTCCCATATGGCAAAGGGGGCAAACTGCTGTGTGGGTTTTTTCACCTTCATCCAGCATCCAAGACGTATGCTTTGGTGGATTAAATTACAATTGTCAGAATTTTGGCAGGTTCTATTGTGGTTTGGAGAATTATAAAGCAACTGATTGAAATCCCCGTAACTGGTGGGCTGCCTGGGCATTGGTCTTGAGCATGGCAATTTATGGTTCACCTTGCATTTCACACAGCTTGAGGATCCCCTCATCTTAACTCTCTGATGCGAAGGTCGGGAGTCGGTTGGGACACTGACCTGGGAAGGACTGAGGGTAAGACAGTGCATGGCCATCGCACCCACCCTCAGATTATAGTTCATCAGGACTACTTGTGCCAGTTGAGATCCATCTGGAACAACACTGTGGATGGTAATCAAGGTAGGTAACATTTTAAATAAAGTTGCAGCCTCTGCATGTAACTATATTATTATGTCTGTGTCCCATTGTGTCTGTGTCCATGCATTGTTAGGTGCTTACAAATGCCAGAAAGAACAAGAAGGAAGGTGTGTATGGGAGGAGGGATAGCTCAGTGGTTTGAGCATTGGCTTGCTAAACCCAGGGTTGTAAATTCAATCCTTGAGGGGGCTGATTTGGGTCAAAAATCTGTCTGGAGATTGGTCCTGCTTTGAGCAGGGGGTTGAACTAGATGACCTCCCGAGGTCTCTTCTAACCCTGATGTTCTATGATTTCAGGAAGTAATTAACTTGTCCCATAGTGTTACCACTGTTGCGTGTTTCCCCATGTTACTGCTACCCTGCAATGTCAGAAGTGATTCTTGTATTTTCCCATATAACACATTTTTCTCCCTCCTCCCATTCACCCAGTGGATACAGAAAGAAGAGCACCATTATGCACCATCATTTGATAATCCCTATGTGGTTTGGGGTTCCCTGCATGGGGAAGGAATAGGTCTGAGGAGCTGGGTGTTCTCCAAGCACCATTCTATGATTAGCCTCACAGGGGTTCTGCATTAAATTTAATACTGAGCGTGTTGGTATTAACTTTGGTGGACATCCCTGCTGGGAAGTCCAGTAGATGTAATTTACATGGACTTCAGTGAAGCATTTGATATGGTATTACATGAGAAATTATTAGTTAATTTAAGGAAGATAGGCATTGGTTCAAGAATTGTAAAGTGGGAAGAAACTAGCTGAAGGGGAGAATGCAACTGGTTGAGCTGAAAGGTAAATTATCAGACTGAAGTAAGGTTACTAGTGGAGGTCCTCAAGAAACAGTCTTGGGCTTGATCTTATCTAATATTTTTATTAATGCTGTTGGTACAAAAAGTAGAAGTTTGAGAATGAAATTTTCTGATTGCACAAAGTTGAGAGCTGTTGTCATTAAGAGGAGGATTGGAATGTTACACAGGAAGATCTGGATGACCTTGAAGACTGGAGTGACAGAAATGGCTCTAGCAATAAGAAGTTTAGGTAAAAGCTGGGGGTTCATCAACTGAAACATTAGAAGGGTAAGAAGACCTGAGTGTGCTAGTCAATCAGAGAATGCCTATGAGCCACCAATGTGAACTGGCCATGAAAAAAGGTAAACACTATCCTAGGAGGTATCAGGTGAGGCATTTACAGTAGAGATAGAGAAGTATTAATGCCATTGTACAAGGAACTGGTAAGACCTCATGTGGAATACTGTGTACAATTCTGGTTACCCATATTCAAGAAAGATTAATTCAAATGGAAACAGGTACAGAGAAAGGCTACTATGATGATCAGAGGATGGAGAGACTATCTTATGAGAGAAGACTAAAAGATCTTGGTTCATTTAGCCTAGCAAAATCAAGGCTGAGAGGGAAGAGGTTTATAAATACATCAGGAGGGTAAACCCCAGGGAGGGTGTAGAACTATTTAGTGTAAAGAACAATGTTGTCACAAGAACAAATGCTTATAAACTGGCCATGAATAATTATTGAGTGGACATTAGAAGGTTTCTGATCATCACAGGAATGAAGATCTGGAACAGCCTTCCAATAGTAGTGGTAGGGGCAATTAACCTAATTAGTTTTAAGACAAAGCTTGACCAATTTATAAGTGGCACTGTATGATGAGTTGCTTGTGGTGGTGGTGGAGGCAGGGCTTAGCAGGGCTTGGGGTCCCTTCTGATTAATTTCTTATGTTCCTAAAATCTCATGCATCAGGACTTCTGCTGGTCACCTATAGGAGTCAGCAAGTGATTGGCCCCTTCCTCTCCCCTCCCTGAGGTTTATTTGTCTCCTTCCTCTGAAACATCAGAAATGTCCACAGATGTAGAAGGGACACTGGAAAAGGTGGGCCGGTACTCTGAGGTACTGAGAATGCTCTCTCATAGATGCTTGGTTGTCTGGTTCCTGCTCACATAATTGATAACCATACGTGCAGTCAGGAAAGAATTTTCCCAGAAGACAGATTGTCAGAGACCTTGAAATACTTGCTGGGATCCTCTGAGTTTATCTCATTTAATCAATTCCCTGCCATTGCAGGAGCCTCAAGCATTGGTGCCCCTTAATCCCTTCTGTTCTCTGTTTAGGGCACCCAATAATTTAGTCTCCTGAAGGGCGCAATACTTTGCAATACTAATTCCAGTTGTTGGGCTTAGTGTGTGGCTGGATGGGTGGTGTTGGTGGGTTATGATGCACAGGAAGTCAAACTAGATTATCTATTTGTCCCTTTTAGTCTTAAACTCTGACTCTGTAGAGGGATTTTTGAGGCAAAGCACCAGCAGGAGATTCAACTGTAGCAGGGCTTCATTGGTGTCATGTCATAAGGTGCACCAATGCTTGAGGCTTCTGCAATGGCAGGGAATTGATTAAATGAGCCAAGAGGAAGTAATGAGGCTCCACATACAATTAAGAATCACAAGGCCACCACATAGAACGCCCTGACTGCAGGATGATCCCTTAAGAACTTCATGGATCTTAGCCGTTCTAAATTAACCCCCAAACCAATTCCAGAACAAAACCCTCTTTTCCAACTGAATAATTCCAACAAAGCTCTGTGACATTTCCTGTGGGATGACTGCAAGGTGGTAGTTGAAATGAGACTTAAGAAGAGCAAGAGATAAAGAAAAAGGAAAGGAAATATACAGATGAGGTGATCTCAGAAACGGCAGGAGAATTGCATTTGTGATAGAGAGAATGGTCCCTATGGAAACAGGAAGAGTCAAAATAGTGGACACTCGTGTAGGACAAATAGGCCTACAATAATGTAGACATTAAGTATAAACTTTAGTTTGTTATAATTTAATAAGTTTATATTAATTAATTTAACAAGCAGCTTTGAAACAGCCTGTCTTTGAGCTTTGACAGAGAAAAAAACAACAACCTTTCACCCAGTTTCCCAATGTGTCCAAGAAAGACAGGGTGACAGTTCTCTAAGTTCTTAGATTGGTCATATAAGCAATATACAGACACAAGGAAGAAAGGAGAGCAGCAGAATATGGACCCTGGACTTCAGAAAAGCAGACTTTGACTCCCTCAGGGAACTGATGGGCAGGATCCCCTGGGAGAATAACATGAGGGGGAAAGGAGTCCAGGAGAGCTGGCTGTATTTTAAAGAATCCTTATTGAGGTTGCAGGAACAAAACATCCCGATGTGTAGAAAGAATAGTAAATATGGCAGGCGACCAGCTTGGCTTAACAGTGAAATTCTTGCTGATCTTAAACACAAAAAAGAAGCTTACAAGAAGTGGAAGATTGGACAAATGACCAGGGAGGAGTATAAAAATATTGCTCAGGCATGCAGGAGTGAAATCAGGAAGGCCAAATCACACTTGGAGTTGCAGATAGCAAGAGATGTTAAGAGTAACAAGAAGGGTTTCTTCAGGTATGTTAGCAATAAGAAGAAAGTCAAGGAAAGTGTGGGCCCCTTACTGAGGCAACCTAGTGACAGAGGATGTGGAAAAAGCTAATGTACTCAATGCTTTTTTTGCCTCTGTCTTCACGAACAAGGTCAGCTCCCAGACTGCTGCACTGGGCAGCACAGCATGGGGAGGAGGGAACAGCCCTCTGTGGAGAAAGAAGTGGTTCAGGACTATTTAGAAAAGCTGAATGAGGCCGGTGTGACATCCATGGGGCCGGTGTGACAGTGTACCCCATAAAGGGGCTCATAAATGTATGTATAATATAACTGGAATAGGGTTCTGCTACATAGGCCATGTAACACATCTATGTAAAGGTTGTGATCTACTGGTTATGTTCACCCTAGTTGTATGCAGGCACCATTTGTGTGTTCAAAGTTATGAACATTGGCTGTATGATTGCTTGATTTCTAAGGGGCCTCAGTTAGAACATTTGGTGACTTCTTGGGAAAGGAATGTGCAAATTAGGTGTTCAGTCAGGGGGCACTTAACAGACAAAAGAGCTTGGAAGATTCCAATCCACATTAGAAGTCTACCTGAGGACGTTCAAGGCAGCATGTGGGTAATGGCTGCTACCTGCAGTCCTGAGTCATGCATGGGCATGTGACCTGCCCATGTGATTCCGAATCTCCATTCTGTGACTGGATTCTACAGAGGGAGAGGAGGGGGTCTCCACCCACAAGAGACAGTCTATTTAAACCTGTGGGAGACCCCTCCATTTTGTCTTCAGCTGGCTAAAGAAGGAGCCTCTCCACCCCCCCAAGGTACTTGAAGGAAATTGGAACCAAAGACAGTAACTACAGGGGGTGTGAGTGATTGCTGGACCCAGGCTAAAAGAAGATTAGCCTGTAAAAGGGAACATTTTGGAACTGGTGAGGATCTTATCTGTATTTAGTGCAATTAGACATAGATTTGCGTATTTTATTTTATTTTGCTTGGTAACTTCTTTTGTTCTGTCTGTTACTACTTGAAATCACTTAAATCCTACTATCTGTATTTAATAAAATCACTTTCTACTTATTAATTAACTCAGAGTATGTATTAATACCTGGGGGAGCAAACAGCTGTGCATATCTCTCTATCAGTGTTATAGAGGGCGAACAATTTATGAGTTTACTCTGTATAAAGCTTATACAGGGTAAAACGGATTTATTTGGGTTTAGACCCCATTGGGAATTGGGCATCTGAGTGCTAAGGGCAAGCAGGCTTCTGTGAGCTGTTCTCAGGTAAACCCTGCAGCAAGACAGGTTGCTGAAACCAGTGAGCTAGCAGGGGAGAATAGAAACAGAGGTGGCCTTTGCACATCAGCTGGCAGCTCCCAAGTGGGTTTCTGTGAACCAACCCATCACAGCCGGATGCGCTGCATCCGAGGGTTCTAAAGGAGTTGGCAGATGTGATTGCAGAGCCATTGGCCATTATCTTTGAAAACTCATGGTGATCGGGGGAGGTCCCGGATGACTGGAAAAAGGCTAATGTAGTGCCCATCTTTTAAAAAGGGAAGAAGGAGGATCCAGAGAACTACAGGCCAGTCAGCCTCACCTCAGTACCTGGAAAAATCATGGAGCAGGTCCTCAAGGAGTCAATTCTGAAGCACTTAGAGGAGAGGAAAGTGATCAGGAACAGTCAGCATGGATTCACCAAGGGCAAGTCATGCCTGACTAACCTAATTGCCTTCTATGAAGAGATAACTGGGTCTGTGGATGAGGGGAAAGCAGTGAATGTGTTATTCCTTGACTTTAGCAAAGCTTTTGATATGGTCTCCCACAGTATTCTTGTCGGCAAGTTAAAGAAGTATGGGCTGGATGAATGGACTATAAGGTGGATAGAAAGCTGGCTAGATCGTCGGGCTCAACGGGTAGTGATCAATTGCTCCATGTCTAGTTGGCAGCCGGTATCAAGCGGAGTGCCCCAAGGGTCTGTCCTGTGGCTGGTTTTGTTCAATATCTTCATTAACGATCTGGAGGATGGTGTGGACTGTACTCTCAGCAAGTTTGCAGATGACACTAAACTGGGAGGAGTGGTAGATATGCTGGAGGGTAGGGATAGGATACAGAGGGACCTAGACAAATTAGAGGATTGGACCAAAAGAAACCTGATGAGGTTCAACAAGGACAAGTGCAGAGTCCTGCACTTAGGACGGAAGAATCCCATGCACTGCTACAGACTAGGGACTGAATGGCTAGGCAGAAGTGCTGCAGAAAAGGACCTAGGGGTTAAAGTGGATGAGAAGCTGGATATGAGTCGACAGTGTGCCCTTATTGCCAAGAAGGCTAACGGCATTTTAGGCTGTATAAGTAGGGGCATTGCTAGCAGATCGAGGGACGTGATCATTCTCCTCTATTCAGCATTGGTGAGGCCTCATCTGGAGTACTGTGTCCAGTTTTGGGCCCCACACTACAAGAAGGATGTGGAAAAATTGGAAAGAGTCCAGTGGAGGGCAACAAAAATGATTAGGGGGCTGGAGCACATGAGTTATGAGGAGAGGCTGAAGGAACTGGGATTGTTTAGTCTACAGAAGAGAAGAATGAGTGGGGATTTGATAGCTGCTTTCAACTACCTGAAAGGGGTTCCAAAGAGGATGGATCTAGACTGTTCTCAGTGGTACCAGATGACAGAACAAGGAGTAATGGTCTCAAGTTGAAGTGGGGGAGGTTTAGGTTGGATATTAGGAAAAACTTTTTCACTAGGAGGGTGGTGAAGCACTGAAATGGGCTACCTAGGGAGGTGGTGGAATCTCCTTCCTTAGAGGTTTTTAAGGTCAGGCTTGACAAAGCCCTGGCTGGGATGATTTAGTTGGGAATTGGTCCTGCTTTGAGCAGGAGGTTGGACTAGATGACCTCCTGAGGTCCCTTCCAACCCTGATATTCTATGATTCTATGATCTATGATTCTATGATAGAGGGCCCTATAAGCCTTGAGAAAATGTAAGCATGAGACATGTGAATACAAAGAGAGCAACATTTCTATGCCAAAGGAAAACGGGTCATAAGTTAGGCCCTGGTATTTTTCTTGTCATAATAGTCAAGAGGCCATTTAGAAGACTCCAATATTTATCCAGATAAGGAGGGTTGAGATTATTTTTGTGGTGTCATTGTCTTTTTTTATTGCCTCATAATTACTTGTGAAAAAACACAGACTCATGGATATGACTAAGAAACAATACCTTAAGAAGGAGGGTCCCAAAAGTGGACCAAAAATCAGACTCATATCAGTCGACTAGCACTGGACAATGCAGTTGGGGTACGAAACCTGTGATTCCCTGATTCAGTTAGAAGTTCACTGGGGAGGTCCCATGGGATGATATCAGCCTGGATTTCATTTTTAAAAGGCCTGGTAAACAAGGAAGAAATTGTTTTCCCAATGCGGTCACCATGATGACAACCAGACAGCTGATAGTCCTACTTTCCCTCCTAAGGAAAGCAGAGACAATGACATTGCAGACCAGCCAGATGACAGGAGGGTGATACCTGCTAGTGTTACAGCACCTGAGTCACAAGACATCACCTGTTTCCCCAAACTGCAACTCCTGATTGACTCTGAGCCTCACAGACCAAGTAACTGCCCAGCAGATTCCGTTTTCTTTATCTAAGTAACTTCCTTCTTTCTATCTACTTAACAGGACATCTGAATACCTGCAGGGACACCTGACAGGGAAGACTTGTCCTAGACATTTTTAGAGGAGAAGTGTATGACCAGTAACAGCATGGGTGCATAAGCTCATAGTATATGTTACCATTAGGCATTAATTAATCTAGTTGTAAAGCAAACCTTACCATAGATCCCTAAACGTTATCTGGGGTAAATAAAGATTTAGATCTCAACCCATTGTTTCCACAAAGGAAAGTATTTACTGGGAGGTAAACCACATTGAGGTAGAAAGGCTAAGTAAGCCATTCAGTCATTGGTGTTATGCTAACTCTGTAATGTGATTATGGTTTCTGCACATGCAATGATGTGACCAATTGTTGGTCTTAAATTCTTTTCTTTTTAATTAACCAATTCTAATTTGTACTATTAACTCCTTGATTTGGCTAACTTGATATTGTAAATTTGATCTAATTTTCATATTGTTTACTAGTTTAGGGAAGTATAAGAAATTAGTTATCCTTATTTTTTTATACTCTTGAATAAAAGCTATAAAAATACATCAAATTGGTTTTGTCTGATCAAATGGTGACAAGGTAAAAACAATCTTAATTAAAGCAACTTTAAAAATTAATAGCGCATTTGTATCAAATCATGAACACACTATTAATTAATTAATTAATTATTAATAATAATTATTGTTATTGTTATTATTATAACCAATTTAAATGATTTCCCAGAAGAAGGAAAAAGGGACCCTGAAACGAGTGACTCATGTCCCGAGAGTGTAAAAAGCAAATCATGAAGAAGCATCATCTTAGTGAAAATGTCCCACTAAGGTTTTTTTTTGTCGCTATTTTTATGTACCATTGTAATTTTATTTTATCTGTATTCTGAACGACATTTGGAAACACACACATTTCATTTTAGCATGTTTTCCCTAGTTAATAAAACATTAAACACTTTTCCACATTTTGACTATACTTACAAATGTATAAACATTTTGATTCTTCCATCAGTCAGTCTTTGTTTTTTTAAGCAAAATGCCTACCTGAAAGATGATCCTGCCCTCTAAGATCCTTTGAGAGATGACACTTACAAACTATTACTGTGTTCAGTTTGTAAGTAGTTGAATATACTAATAAAATATAGTTCAACTGCCATGGTGGATTTTGAATTGTTAACTTGCATTAAACATGCAGACATGTAAGGTGAGGAATGAATATTTAAACCTCTGTTGGATATGTTTTATGTGGAACACAATACTGGCATCCATTACAAAAAAATAAAAGTTATTGTGACCATTGGTATTGTATACTGGTACAGTAACTGGTTGTTCAGAAGTTTCTGTACAATTTGCTGGATGATATTAAAATATTTGTGTATATATATTACATATTCTATTGACTGTCCAGGTCCTCTTCTGTTTCATACACAGACCACAACTTTGAACCTTACAAGACTCATAGCTTCATAGATTCCAAGGCCAGAAGGGATCATTGTGATCACCTAGTCTGACCTCCCATATAACAAAGGCCATAGAATGTTCCCAAAAGAATTTCTAAATCCTATCTCTTAGAAAAACATCCAATCTTGATTTAAATAGTGTTAGTGATGAAGAATTCACATGTTGTTCCAAAGATCAATTACTCTCACTGTTAAAAATTGAAAAAGAGTCCTGTGGCACCTTATAGACTAACAGACGTATTGGAGCCTAACGTCTGTTAGTCTATAAGGTGCCACAGGACTCTTTGTCGCTTTTTACAGATCCGGACTAACACGGCTACCCCTCTGATACTGTTAAAAATGTACCCCTTATTTTGAGCCTGAATTTGTCCAGCTTCAAATTCCAGATATTGGATGTTGTTATACCTTGCTCTGCTAAATTGAAGAGTCTATTATTAAATATTTGTTCTCCTTGTAGGTACATATAAATTGTACTCAAGTCACTCCTCTACCTTCTCTTTGGTGAACTAAGTAGATTGAGCTCCTTTTGTCTTTCACTAAACAGCAAGTTTTCTAATCCTTTAATCATTTTCTTGGCTCTTCTCTGCACCCTGTCCAATTTATGAACATCCTTCTTGAATTTTGTACACCAGAACTGGACACAGTATTCCAGCAGTGGTTGCCCCAGTGCCAAATACAAAGGCAAAATAGCCTCTCTCCTCCCACTCAAGATTTCCCTGTTTCTGCAAGCAAAGATTGCATTAAGTCTTTTGAGCACAGAGGTGCACTGGGTGATGATGTTCAGCTGATTATCCACCACTTCTTAAAATCTTTTTCAGGGTCGCTGTTTCCCAGGATAGAATCCCCGACCTGTAAGTATGGCCTACATTCTTAGATGTATACATTATCATTTAGTCATGTTAAAACCCATATTGTTTGATTCTCCCAGAATACCAAACAATCTAGATCACTCGGTAGTAGTGACCTGTCCTTTTCATTATTTACCATGGCCCAATTTTTGTGTTATCTTCACATTTTATTAGTGATATTTTCTTCAGATCAGTAATAAAAATGTTAAAGAGTATAGGGCCAATGACCAGTCCCCATGGGGCTAGATGCATACCCGCTCAATGGTGATTCCTCATTTACAGCTTTTAATCCATTTAATGTGTGCCATCTTAATTTTATATTGCTCTAGTTTTTTAATCAAAATGTCATGCGGTGTTAGATCGAGTGCCTCACAGAAGTCTTATGTGCAATACATCAACAACACTATTACCTTTATCCACCAACTCTATAACCACTTCAGGATATCAGATTAGTTTGACAGATTCTATTTTCTATTAACTCATGTTGATGTTCATTAATTATATACCGTCCTTTAATTCTTTATTAATTGATCCCATATCAGTATCTCCATTATCTTAGCCCAGGATTGATGTCAGGCTGACTGGCCTGTTGTTACCTGGCTCATCCCATTTACCCTTTTTAAATATTGGAACAGCATTAGCTTTCTTCCAATCTTCTGGAACTTACCCGGTGTTTGAAGACTTATTGAAAAATCAATATTGAGAGTACAACTAGCTCCTCAGACAATTCTTTTAAAACACTTGGATGCAAGTTATCTGGACCTGCTGATTTAAAAATGTCTAACATTAGTAGCCTCTCTTTAGCATCTTCCTGAGATACTAATGGAATGGAAAGAATGTTATTATATGACATGACTACATCATCTGTTTATCCCCAAGTACAGAACAAATATTTATTAAAAACTTGTACCTTTTCTGCATTATTATTGATAATGCTTCTATCATTTCCATTACTAGAATGGACCAATACCATTGTTAGGATTCTTTTTGTTTCTAATATGCTTAAAAAAATCCCCTTCTTATTATTGTCCTTAATTCTGGTGGCCGTGGATTTCTCCTTGTACCCCTGTGCTTCCCTTTGCAATTTTCTAATTTTCTGCAATTCGTAGCTTCTGCTTTATATTCATTACTATTTTTTCCATTTGTTATATTATATATGTATATATATATTATATCTGGCTTCACTTGTCCTCTAGACTAGGTCAGTTTTTTAACCAATATACTTCTAAGTTTTTTGTGGGATTGCGGGTTTTTTGGCATCTAGTGACATGCTTATAACAATTAGCAACTATCATTCACATTTTTTCTGATTAAATTCTTCCTTGCAACTGATCCAGCTCATAATTGTTTTAAACTTTGTGAAATTAGCCCTTTTAAAACCCTTTTTATTAGCCCTTTATGTAACATTCGTCTGAACTGTATGTTATAAATGTGATCAAGTCGTGATCACTTGTACCTAAGTTACCAGTCATTCTTCTCTGTTCAATTCCTCTTCATCTGAGAAAACAAGATCTAATACAGAATTCCCCTGTGTTGTATGCAACAATGTTTTATTTAGGAAATTATCTTCTATAATATATAGAAATTCCACAGATGTTTTAGTACCGACAGCATGAGACCTCCAGTATATGTCCTCAATGATCACACAACTTTTTTTTCCCTACACATTTTATTAGGTGCATAAGCAGTCTGTCATCCTGTTTCCTAGTGTGAGTTAGTGGTCCGTAGCAGACACCAACTAATACCTCATCTTGTGCTTTATCTTTTAGGACATTGATCCATAAGCATTAAAGATCATTTTCTTCTGCGTTATCAGTGACTTGGCAACAGGTAATGGCATTTTTCACAAAATGCCACTCCCTCTCCCATTTTGCCCACTTGATCGTTACTAACTAGGTTATAACCATTTATTTTAATATTACAATCATGGGAATCATTCCACCAGGTTTCAGTAATACCAACAAGATCAAATTTATGCTCATGAATAAGCAATTCCAATCCCTCTTGTTTGTTACCCAGGCTCCTGGTATTAGAGTATAGGCAATTAAAGAATTTAATCTCTTCATGCCCTTCGGTTCCTTGATGAATTTTGTTGTCAACATCTCAGTAATGTTCTGACTGCTAATTTCTTACCTCTTTTTACCACCCCCCTTTGTTATTAGTTTATGCCCTCCTGACTACTCTAGCCATCCTGTCCCCAAGATGATTGATCCTCTTCTACTGAGGTGGAGGCCATGCAAACTATACAGCAGACTCTCCTAATAGAAACATGACCAATGTTCAACAAATCAAACCCCTCCACCCTACTCCACTTACCTAGCCAGTGGTTCACTTCCAGAATCTTCTGCCTCTTGTCTTTCTTTGTTAGTGAGATAGGAAGGATCTCAGAGAAGGTCCTTTGGACATTCTTCTTCTTCAATATACTTCTAAGTTCCCTGAAGTCATCTATTATATGTGTGATGTCCTATGACACAATGTCGTTAATGGTGACATGAACAATCACCAATGGATCCTTTCCTGTTGACTTCAAGAGCCTCTCCAATCCTAGAGTGACATCTTATATCTTGGCTCTGGGAAGGTAGCACACTCTCTTGTTGGTCTTTTCTTTCTACTGACAGTAAAGCGAATGTCTCAGGTAGATCATGTCATAGAGACTGTTCTTTTGGAGTAGGAGTTCCTGTGTTTTGTTCTGCTATCAGATTTACATGTTGGCATCTGGTAATTGTTCTGCCTATATCGTTAACTCATATTTGTTAGAGATTGTGATATATGAGGTGTGTCATATGTTGAGCAAAAATAATTTCTTTTCTTTTCTTTTTTGTTGTTGCAGATTGCCTGTGGATGTAATATTCTTTGGATGTATTTCTAATTTTAGTTTGCCAATTTGTTCAGTACCAAATTCTGCCATTCTTGCTCATATTGAATAGTGCCTTCCTCCATGTTAATATAAATCGGACTATTCCTAGAGTAAGATACTACTCAAAATAGTAAGAGATCCAGAATTTTTCAGATTTTCAAATTGTGAATTGCATATATGCCAGTGAAACAGACAATTTTCACTGGGAATTATCTTCTAGTACAAAGTTGACATGAATTACATATACAGTCTAAGATCATTTTACAAATTTTTAAATTTTTCAACAAGGACAAGTTCAAAGTCCTGCACTTAGGACTGAAGAATCCCATGCGCTGCTACAGGGTAGGGACCGACTGGATAAGCAGCAGTTCTGCAGAAAAGGACATAGGGATTACAGTGGACGAGAAGCTGGATATGAGTCAACAGTGTGCTCTTGTTGTCAAGAAGGCTAACAGCATATTGGGCTGAATTGGTCAGAGCATTGCCAGCAGATCAAAAGAAATGATTATTCTGCTCTATTCGGCACTGTATTGCATCCAGTTTTGGGCCCCCCACTACAGAAAGGATGTGGACAAATTGGAGATAGTTCAGCAGAAGGCAACAAAAATGATTAGGTGGCTGGGGCACATGACTTATGAGGAGAAGCTGAGGGAACTGGGCTTATTTAGTCTCCAGAAGAGAAGAGTGAGGGAGTTTTCAGATTTGAACAATTATTTTTTGGGAGGGGAGGCGGGGGGGGGGGAATCTCCAACTGTTTGCTTTGTTCCTGAGAATGTATCCCTGCACTTACTGGTGTATCATGCAGTGCAGGGATCACTTCTTAAGAGTGTAGAGCTGAGGTCTTCATTCAATGTCTTGTCATCAAAAAACTGTGTCACCAGCTTATAGGGCTAAATGACCTACTGAGTCACTTGGGGGCTCTTTTTATGAAGCAGTGTTTGTTGGGTTTCTCCCCATTAGAAAGCATTGATGGGGAATCTATATCCCTTAGGATGATGCAGAATGTGGGAAGGACCAGAGGGATCTGTCAAGAAGTATCCTGTTAGTTTAAGGCCAACAGACCCCAGTCGTCAGGGGCAGGATCAAACCTGAGACCTGTGGAGTTTACTACATGAGCCTCTACCGCATGAACTAAAAGCTAACTGGCTGTTACCTAAGGCTGTAGAGCAGACTCATTTAACTCTCTCTCTAAGTGGCCTTGGTGCCACTAGATGGGACGGAACACCACACCCAGGAGGTGTGTGGGTTAAACTAGGAAGTTAACAGGTAAGGAAAATATTGAGATTAGATATGGTATATCATAGAAAATATACATTCATCACAATCTGAAGAGGATTTACATTTATTTTCATAACATCATAAAACATTGCTTTCGTAAATATTGGTTAAATGACAATGATTAGTGTCTGTGTGTGATTATTATATTCTTCAATGCAAATCCCCCAGTTTTTGTGAGATTTTCACAGTATTCTCCTCTGACTGAACATGAATAGCTCCAATTAGCACTAATGAGAGTTTTGTTATGTGTGCGCACTGAGAACAGAATAATAAACCCTTCTTGGAATTTAGACTGTTGTACTGAAAACTATTTTCATATTGCTGCTTCTTGATAATATGAAACTCTGAATAAGTCATCTTTTTCTCTTAAAAGAACACCTGTTGTTAAAAGAACACCAAGGAAGCATCAACAGCAACCAAGATACATATCCTTTGGGGAGAATGGTTCATTTTCACCTTTACCCTTTTTGTGGATAAGTTATACTGTTAAATGACTCATTTGCAAAGGCTATTTGAGATGCCTCCCTCTCTAACTTCTTACTCCTGGTTGAAATCAATTGCAGAACTCCCACTAATATTTATGGGGTGGGATTGCTCCATTAGTGGCTGAAATCAGAAGCCAATTCAAAGTATGGAATGGAGAAATGAAGTCCAAAGGCAGAATTTGAGCTGCATTGGTTAATTTTCTTTGGACACATAGGTCCTTGGGCATGTTTCTGTTTTGTGTTTCGGTGAATGTAAGTCTTACAATCAGATTCAAAGCAAATATTTGTGATTTACTAATTCAAAATTAATTTCTGTGAATATTCTCAAGATTGTGCTCAAAATTTGCTGTTTTGCCACTAAATTCATTTGTTAAAATATCCATGAAAAAGTAACATGCAATTGGTGCAATCACAATTAAAGCAAACAATTGCAAAAACTTGAATGAATAGTTGCAGGAAAAGTTTTGCAAAAATTGGTTAGCATTAACAACAAAAAAACAGTGTAGTTTGCCTTCCATCTGAGGATCCACAACCATATTACAAAACTGGGGTCCTGATGCTCCAGCTACACATGAGCAGCTGTAAGCATGTACGTAACCCCATTGTAATTTAATAAGCCATCTTGTGTGATTTAAGACACTCAAGTACAGAAGTATTTGAAATATTAAGGCCTTAGATAAGTATTCTTTTACAAACGGGGAAAGGTTGCCTTAGCGAGATTAAGGTCTAAGTACAGGAAGTCTTTAGGGATATGCCTAACCTTAAATACATGAGTAATCTCATTGATTTTCATGGCACTATTTATGTTCTTAAATTAGGCAAGTGGTTACATACCTTGCTGAATCAGAACCTGAATATCTCACTGAAGTCACACAACAAGTCAATCTCAGCGTCAGAAGTAGTGCCTAGCTCTGAAACCTATTCCCCTATTCTATCCAGTAGTCCAACCTGCCACCCAGCATAAAACTTGGATTAAAATCCCACATCCCTGGAACCCACTCTTTAATGGATTGTATGTTAAAAAAATATATGATTAAGGAGGGGAAATATGATTTCCAGTGGGGAGTATGGACATCTGTTTTCTCTGTTTTCTACCTGTATCTCCAGCTTGTTGAAGTCCTGCAGACTGCAGTTCCTCAGTGTGGGGGATTGACTTTTCTCACTATTGTTTTAGCATTCACGTCATAGAATTAACACAGGCAGGAACATTTTTGATTTAAAGTATCTTGCACCATCTTGATAAGTTTAATGGATAGATCTGACCTTTAAATTATAACACAATCCAATGAATCCGCAGAATAATAGGTCATCTAGCAAACATGAGCTCTACCTACAGTATATAAAGAACAAACAGCTAACAAACACTCATCTGATCATTGGTAAAATACTCCATGCTGCACAAATAAAACATTTGTTTTTCCTATTAAAATGTCAAGCTTTATTAGTTTGAAGAGGTCACCAGTAAGAACTCCACACATATGCATGTTAATTTATTGTGGTATAAAGGTAAACAAGGAAATGTAACCAATATATTTTGACATAAAATGTATAGGGTCTTGAGTGTTCATATATTCAGGGAATATTGGTGATTGAATGTAGTTAACTGTTTGGATCCCTTTCGGAAGCTGATACTTATGCAAAATACACTGGAGACATGGTCACTTCATGATATAGTGCAGGGGTCGGCAACCTCTGGCACGGGGCTCACCAGGGTAAGCACCCTGACGGGCCAGACCAGTTTGTTTACCTGCCGCGTCTGCAGGTTCGGCCGATCGCGGCTCCCACTGGCCACGGTTCGCCGCTCCGGGCCAATAGGGGCGGCGGGAAGCCGCAGCCAGCACATCCCTCGGCCCGCGCCACTTCCTGCAGCCCCCATTGACCTGGGACGGCGAACCGCGGCCAGTGGGAGCCGCGATCGACTGAACCCGCGGAGGCGGCAGGTAAACAAACAGGTCCGGCCCGCCAGGGTGCTTACCCTGGCAAGCCACGTGCCAGAGGTTGCCGACCCTTCATATGGTGGAATCTGGGTTGTGGGCTCTGGGGAGCACAAAGTCCACCCAAAGCTGGAGGGGGAAATCAAAGTGGTATATTATCTGTGCATCATAATAGAGATAGAGCCAAGACAGTGGAATATTCAGATTTTTTTCCATCCTCCTCCTATACTGGCCTCTCTCATCAAGCACAGCTGAAGGTAGAATTTTCTAAGTTCCTATACATACTCACACTATAGCATCCCCTAAGGTCCTGGAACCAGCTATCACAGTACCAAGAGTCAGCAGAGCTGGCTGCAGATGGAGGGTAGTCAGCATATCCACTAGGGAGCCTCTGCCAGCAGGATTGCTATACAAGCATTACTCTGGCTGATGGAAGCCCTGGGATAAATCAGTGGTGCAGCTTCTTCTGCCCTCCCTTCTGGAGTGGGTTGAATCCCTTCTGGATGCAACTGCTCTAACTGTTTCAGGATTGCATTCCATGTACCAACAGGAGTGGATCAGGCCCTGGGTTTATTGGATCAAGAGTTATCAAACAAATGAAAAGCATTTGTTGTCTCTCTTGCCCCCTTTTTTTTTGTCTTGTATCAGTGGCTATACTAGACTTGCTTTCCAGTTAGTCTGCTTGGTTCCCGACCCTGTCTTGTGTCTCTGTGACCTTGTACAGGACCTTGGTTTTGTCTCCCCTCAGAGTAATTCTCACCACTGAGAGTTGCCAATATTACCTTCAAAGATACTGTCTGTTATAAAAACATGTAAAAGGGTGTGAAAACCGCTTTAAGTGATCATTTGTGCATAGCATTATGTGGGTGCCCGAGGGGATGGAGAGGAGACCCTTCCCCACGTACCCATCTGCACAAGTCAGGCACAGTGTGGACAGAAAACTTATTGCGGTAAGAGAGAAGGGCTGTGGCCCTATCCCCTCCACTCCACTTCTGTGAATATCTGAGGGCTTGTCTCTCCCAGAGCGCTGTGCTGTGACCACACAAGACACGTTTAGCGTTGCCAGTGTGGACTAGCCCTGAGTGTCTGTCTGCTGTGACCATTTGTTTGAACAGTATTTGATTGGTGCTTGATACGGGGACTGTTTGACTGTGTATATGTTTGTTTGAAAAGTGTGAATTGGGAGTGCTTTGTTCCCGATGGTCTTTGAGTGGTTGATTGGAGTGTGAACCAGGTGAGGGGCAACTGCTTTGAGCCAGCAGCCTCATAAAAAGGAAGCCAGTTGCAAACCCTGTGAGCTGCAAATGGAGGAGAAGCACACAGAGGGAGTTTGCCTGGGAGAGCTCACACAGGGATTTGCCTTTCAGGCATCGGCAAGCAGTAAATATATCATCTGAAGAGGCTCTTGATGTATTACAATGTAGGAAATATGGAGAATGAGCGATTTGCTGTCATGACCTGCATCGGATGTACCATGTTTGTCTTTCTCCCAGAAGATAAAAGTGACTTTGTCTATATGAAGTGCAACCTAGTCTCCATACTGGAAGAAAAGGTTAAAGGACTAGAGACCCAAGTAACTACCCTGCGTTGCATCAAAGAAAATGAAGACTGTCTAGACAGAAGTCAGGATTTGATACTGCGGGCACAGCATGCCAAAGAATTGGAGAGGGCAGTGCAGGGGGGCCCGAAGAACAAGGAATACAGTTGGCAGCGTGTGTTCTCCAGAAGGAGAAGTAGATAGAAGTAAGCAACAACCTTCAGTCTCTCGGCACAGGTACTACTGCTGAGAATGCCTTGGAAGAATCATCTGAGGGAAGGGATCAGAAGGAGACCCCATTGACAGGGGCGGCAGGTTTGTATAATTTTTGGTGGTGCCCAGAACGGGTCCAAGTCCCCCCCCACACACACACCTGCATCAGGCTCTGGGAGGGAGTTTGGGTGCTGGGTGCAGACTCTGGGCTGGGGCAGAGGGTTGGGGTGCAGGAGGGGGTGCAGGATCTGGGAGGGAGTTTGGGTGCAGGGGGTTGGGGTGCAGATTCTGGGAGAGAGTTTGGGTGTGGGAGGTGTGTGGGCTCTGAGAGGGAGTTTGGGTGATGAGTGCAGGCTCTGGGCTGGGACAGGGGGTTGGGGTACAGGAGGAGATGCAGGAGGAGTTTTGGGGTGCTGGGTGCAGTAGGGGGTTTGGGTGATGGGTACGGGCTCTGGGAGGGGGGTTGGGTGCGGGCTCTGGGCTGGGACAGAGGGTTGGGTTGTGGGAGACGGGCTGGGGCTGGGCCGGTGGGGCTGGGCCAGGGATGAGGAGTTTGGGGTGCAGCAGGCAGGCTGCCCTGGGGCTGGGGCAGGGGGCCAGAGAGGAGGACTCCCCCCACCCTCTCCCCACCAGCATGACACTCACCCAAGACCCCCCAGGCTGCTACTCAGGAGGGACAGCCAGGATAAGCCCCCCTGCCTTGGAGTCAACTCAGAGTCACCTGCCGGGCAGGGGTTGCTGCCATGCGCCTCCTCCCCTCCTCCCTCCGCAGGTGCAGCAGCCACTTCAGTCTGCCTCCAGCGCTGCTCCCTGGTAGCCGGCATAGAGATGATTTGATCAAACCAACATGTACAAGGTAAAGGGTGGTAACTCGCCACATCGGAGGGGCTATATGTAAATTGTTCGTAACAGGGTATAAAAAGTAGCCTCAGAGGGAGTATCTTTGGCCAGCTGGGGGGTGGGAAGGAATGCAATGTTTGACCATTCACTGAGCTGAGTCCATTGTCACAGGCATACATGTGCTAGTGTAACTGTAGACCAGGGATCGGCAACCTTTGGCACGCGGCCCGTCTGGGAAATCCGCTGGTGGGCCGGGACAGTTTGTTTACCTGCAGTGTCCACCAATCATAACTCCCACTGGCCTGGAACGGCGAACCACGAGCAGTGGGAGCTGCAATTGGCCGAACCTGCGGACGCTGGAGGTAAACAAACTGTCCTGGCCCGCCAATAGATTTCCCTGATGGGCCGCATGCCAAAGGTTGCCAATCCCTCCTGTAGACATTGATCTGGAGAGCTAGGACCATGCTTCATCAACAATAAATGTGATCGGGTGCTTTCTCTATTCATTCAAGTCCTGTGGTCTTATTGCAGTTTGATTGGAGCCTGCTGTACAGGCTATCTGGCCCGAGACAGTGCAGCATGCAGAGAGAATACACACGCAGTCAGCATCTGACAATATTTCTGCCAACAGTTTCTGCATAGTTGGATGTGTCATTTATCAGCTTCTGTTAGCCTAAGTCAATCTCAGTCCTTGTACTGACATGTTAATAAATGTTATTTAGTACCCCTGGCACAGAGTAAGTAAGCTTGGATATTGAAAACCCAGGAGTGGAGCCAAACCGGAGAAGCAGGGCAAGAGCAACTGCAGCAGTAGAAAACAAGTAAATTAAGAGATGTCTTGACTGAGTTCTCCCCACCCGCCCCCAGAATGTACTCATGATGAATGAAGTGCTAGGCACAGGATACATGATATTAATTGGCAATGCTCAATGCTGTTATTTGTTTAACTTCCACAGGATGGTATTTCTAGATTCTGATACTGTAAATTTTTTTGTCTAATAGTAATTGACTTTTCTACTAAGAAAATAATTGAATAATACATACTAATTAGTTCTAATATGTCCTTTATAACAGCCACCACTTGAACAACTCCTAAAGTTCTAGCTGCCAGTTTTCTTATTTGCTTTG
Organism: Platysternon megacephalum; assembly: GCA_003942145.1. Taxonomy (NCBI): domain Eukaryota; kingdom Metazoa; phylum Chordata; order Testudines; family Platysternidae; genus Platysternon; species Platysternon megacephalum. The sequence goes on from QXTE01000161.1 coordinate 3,340,430, forward strand.
GTAAGATAGCAAAAATGTCACTAGGTATTACTTTCAGGCCAAAATATTCAAATGAGTGGAAGCAAAACTTCATGCACATTTTTACTCATGCCCAACTTAAGTGCAAAAAGTCCCTGAAGCATGCATAGAGACCTGCAATAGAGTGCACACATTCAGCTCTGCCTAAGTTATGCTTTTTACATGCACATGTTTGAAAATTTGGGCTTCAGAATAAATCACTTTTGAAAAATACCCTCCCAATTCAGGGTCACTAAGGTCTCTTAAGGTATTAAGGGCAATATATTCCTTCCCACAAAGGGCAAATAACTCCGTACAAGGATTTTCTGCATGCACTGTGGGGACAGAATCCTCTCCAGTAGGCCATGGTACTAGCACAGCCATTTTGTGACTCCACTGCAGCTCATAGACTGAAGTTGCTGTGCCCGACATTAAAGAAGGGGAGGAGGGTATTTGCAGGTGGCTTGCATTATCTCAGAGCCAGTGTCCTCTCCCTTCCAGAAACCCCTTCCATATTAGTGTAAATTGAGGTACTGTGCAGCATACATTGATTGTAAATCCTCCAGTGTGTGCTCATGTCCCCACCGCTTTTCCATCCAATAAAACGATACTGTTTTTGCTGATATTCCAGCCGTAAGCATGCAATAAGGATTGAAGAGGATTGGCGGAACACTCACCTCTAATTTTTTACCTCGGATGGAGGGTCATGTTATTCCATTAATTATTTCTTTCTTTTGATTAATCAGTTAAGGAGTGTTGAGAAAGCTCCTACCTCAGCTGTACTATGTATTTTACCTTCTGTAAATTTACTTACTTTCATTTGAAGAACCATTGCTTTTTTTAAATCCTTTTTCTACTATTGAATATCTAATTAGTTCCTTAGGTTTTGCCTTACAACTTTTAATCAAAAACACCTCTGAGTGTTATTGTTTACAAGTGCTTGCTACTAAATTACATTTAAATAATCATGTAAGTGAATTTATTAAATTCCAGGGTGAGGGGAAGTCACTGGTATTTTTGAGATAATTTAATATAAATTATTTTGAAACTTTTATTTTTGCCATGGAATTCCTATTTTGTGAAGCTAAAATTCTGTACAGTGCCACTCGATATAACATGTGTTGGAGTTTAGCAACAACCCCTATTTAAAAAAAATGTGTATAGAATAAATGAATAGCTTGTGTGACAATCTGGGGAATCTGTTTATATGTAATTTATGGATGATGTTATACAACTGCTGCATCATGGAATGGCTCAATGTTTAGCAAGTAAGCCACAAATTGACAGGGGCTGTGTCATGTATCTCTCAGAGCAGGAACAATGGGTAGATTGTTACATCTTAATGATCAAATCTATTCAGATGGATGCATCAAGGAAAAATAAAATTAGGAGAATTACTATAAGTCACCAGGACCAGATGGTATTCACCCAAGAGTTCTGAAGGAACTCAAATGTGAAATAGCAGAACTGTGGTATGTAAGCTATCATTTAAATCAGCTTCTGTAGCAGATGATTGGAGGATAGCTAATGTGATGCCAATTTTTAAAAAAGGCTCCAGAGGCGATCCCAGCAATTATGGCCGGTAAATCTAACTTCAGTACCAGGCAAATTGGTTGAAATTATAATAAAGAACAGAATTTTCAGACACATAGATGTGTTGGGGAAGAATCAACATGGCTTTTGTAAAGGGAAATATGCTTCACCAATCTACTAGAATTCTTTGAGGGGGGTCAACAAGCATGTGGACAAGGGTGATCCTGTGAATATAGTGTACTTAGATGTTCAGAAAGCCTTTGACAAGGTCCCTCACCAAAGGCTCTTAAGAAAAGTAAGCTGTCATGGGATAAGAGGGAGGTCCTCTCATGGATCAGTAACTGGTTAAAAGATAGGAAACAAAGGGTAGGAATAAATGGTCAATTTTCAGAAGAGACAGGTAAATAGTGGTGTTCCCCAGGTGTCTGTAATGGGACCAGTCCTATTCAACATATCCATAAATGATATGGAAAAAGGGGAAAACAATGAGATGGCAGAATTTGCAAATGATAAAAAACTACTCAAGATAGTTAAGTCAAAGCAGACCACTGAGGGTTACAACAGGTATCTCCCAGAACTAGATGACTGTGCAACAAAATGGCAGATGAAATTCAATGTTGATCAGTGCAAAGTAATGTACATTGGAATACATAATCCCAACTATACATATAAAATAATGGGGTCTAAATTAGCTGTTTCCACTCTAGAAAGAGATCTTGGAGTCATTGTGGGTGGTTCTCTGGAAAGGGCCACTCAATGTGCTGCGGCAGTCAAAAAAGGTAACAAAATGTTGGGAATCATTAGAAAAGGGATAGATAATAAGATAGCAAATATATATTGTCTCTATATAAATTCATGGTATGCCCACAATTTGAATACTGTGTGCAGATGTGGTCACCCCATCTCAAAAAAGATACATTGGAATTGGAAAAGGTTCAGAAAAGGGCAATAAGAAAAATGATTAGAGGTATGGAACAGCTTCCATATGAGGAGAGATTAATAAAACTGATACTATTCAGCTTGGAAAAGAGATGACTAAGTGGGGATATGATAGAGGTCTAGGAAATCATGACTGGTGTAGAGAAAGTAAATAAGGAAGTGTTATTTACTGCTTCTAATAACACAAGAACTAGAGGTCACCAAACAAAAATAATAGGCAGCAAGTTTAAAACCAACAAGAGGAAATATTTCTTCACACAATACACAGTCAGTCTGTGGAACTCTTTGACAGGCAATGTTGTGAAAGCCAAGACTATAAGAGGGTTCAGAAAAGAACGAGATAAATTCATGGAGGATGGGTCCATCAATAGCTATTAGTTGGGATGGGATGAGATGCAAGGCCATACTCTGAATTGTACCTGGTCTTTGTTTGCTGGGGGCTGGGAGTTGGCCACAGCAGATGGATCACTTGATTATTACCTGTTCTGTTCATTCCCTCTGGGGTGCCTGTCATTGGCCACTGTCAGAAGATAGGATGCTGGGCTGGATGGACCTTTGGTCTGACCAGTATGGCCATTCTTATGTTCTTAGTTCCTCCAGATTCTCTGTAGGTAGGGGGAAATGGAGAGATGAAAATCCCCAGAGAGGAGAAAGGGACAGAAGTGACAAAGCAGGGGTTTAAAAAAGGAGAAACCAAGTCTTGGGCTTTTGGAGAAATGATCTGTTGTTCAGAAGAGAGGCAAAAAGGGGCATGCTTTCATAGCAAGGGGCTCATTATGAATGATGATGAATTGCCATTGCACATAACGAAAAATAGTTGGGGAAAAAAAAAGGAGTGTGAGAATAACCTAAAGCTTGGTAGTTAGGACACTCACCTAGGAGGCGGGTGTGCCAATGATTGTTCTTTTTTGTTTTAATAAAATATGGAACAGTTTCAACAGGAGAGATTAAAGCAACCTATTCTATAAATAGGCTGCTCTAATGTAGGATAGGAGACCCAAGTTCAAATCCCCTCTCCACATCAGGTATAATCAAGGGCATTTAAGCCTGGTTTCCTACATCTTCACTGAGTGACCTAACCACTGGGTTAAAAAATATAATCAGACCATCACCATTTTGTGAATCTAACCCTTTACAAATACCTGAAAAAATCCAGTTTGGGTGATGGAACATGTTCTTTCCCCAAAATGTATTTTTTGATTGACCAATTTTTCTTTTTATTAAAAAAATTTTTTTTTTTTTTACAATTTTTGGATTCAGCACCTGATTTCCCCCCCAGTGTTTTGGATCCATCAGTGAATCAAAAATTCAGTGACAACCTGAATTCTAATGATAAGCTCACTGGGTCATACAAAGTATTACTTCTTTATTTGTACTGCTTAGCACACAGGAAAACAACAAACAAGAACAATATAATCTGTTATTGTCTTGTTTATTTGATTCTCTGTATTTCCTGCACTCCTTGCTTATTAGATCTATGATCCTTAATGATGCCAGAATGACGCCAGTTATCATTGGGTTCAGTTATAACCAATGAGCAATTACTTATAACTGGGGTCTGAGCTCTGCCCCTAGTTTCACCTCTCACTTACTGTATCTGACTACAGAGTCCTGACACTCATTAATGAGCTGTTCCTCTATTGCAGCCCTATGAAAAAGGAAGGGGAAGGATATGAAAATTCATGCTTGTGATATTTTTCACTGGTGCTGGGTAGTATTTAAAATAATTCCATCTAGTTACAGAAATCTTTAGTCTAGGAGAACTCCTAGTTGAGGATAAGGGCCCAGGCCGGGACACGTGCATGCTGGAGGTAAATGTATAGTTGTGCAGATGCTGTCGATAGCAGGAATTTGGTCTAATTGTGTCACAGTTCAGGGCAACTGCACCCACACCGGTATTTCCCACTCGTGGTCCAGCAAGGCCACCCACTCTAGGTTCACGGCTCCTCAGTTGTCACCTCTTTTGGGCAGAGACCTACATCTCTCTCCCTCCTCAGGGTTTTTTTTTTCCAGGCTTCACAGGTCCATGCCTACACTGTGAGTTCCCCAGCAAGCCAGTCAGCCTAAACAGCCAGCTTCTTTACTTTGTTTTCTCCCAGAGGCAATAAACAGCATAATTGCCCACAATTATGAATTATCACATAGCCCTTTCTAAGCAAGCACATGTGTTCTTAAAGTGAAAGCCTTACAGAGAAGCTATTTCCAAGAACCTACATGCATGCTAATATGCTTACAAGAGACCACCACGAATTCCAATAAGGGATCTGGTAGGTGGTCAGTCCTTCAAAACCACAAAGACTCCCTCCACCTCTATGGTTACAAGTTCATAAACCTTTTTACTCAGAACACATCTGCATTGGTTAGCCTTTCCTTTATACAGCCTGGGTCTTTGATCTTCAACAACTGAGAATAAGTAATCTGTCAGACAATGGTTTCCTCCTTGGGAAGTAGCTTCAAAAGGTTGGGTCCAGAGGTGTGAATTTGCATTATCCTTTCCTTTGGAAACTCATTTAACTTTGTTTGTCACAAAAGTTCCTTCTTTACTAGCTGTGATAGAGTGCTGAGTAAGAAGACCTAATTGGAGAGACGTGTACCTGATTACCAGGCCAGATTGGGGCTGTTGAGTCAATGAGCCAATTAGCCCATTAACAGAACAGCTGTATAAAAGGGTACAGGACGGAGTGTTTGGGAGGGGGGGACAAGACAAAACAAAACAGAACAAAACAAAACAGAAGGCTAGGAGATCTTGAGGTCCTCTGGGTAGAGGTCCTCTGAGTAGAGAGACTCTTTTAGAGAAGGTGTTAGAAAATTGAGATGCAGTCTGTACAGATGTGGAGACACTGCTATGTATTGGTGGAGTGATTAAAACACTATAAACAAGCTACACAGAGTTGTTTACAAGAAAGAAGGTCTCTGTGTGGTCTGTGTTTGTGGAAGGAGTGGGCCTGCATCATGATACCCCATTGCTAAAAATAGTCCTTTTAAACTCATAACACTTCCCATGTCTCCACACTAAAGAAGTTATGCACAATCCCACAATAATACATAAACGTTGAAGTTATAATACAAGGCACTCCAAAGCTATTTCAAATTAATTCAATAAAAGCTCCCAAAAATATTGCAGGAAGTTGACACATCTGCCACACCTTAACCATGGGATACTATTACAGGAAGGAAAACAGCTGGAAGAGATGGGGTTCACTTGACCAAGAAGCATAAGGGCATCTTTGGACTAGGTTCAAAGGGGGCAGGTGACAAAAGTTCATAGGTAGGTATAAAAAAAGGTAATCTTAATAGAGGGCTAGATGTTGGGGTGGGGTGAATGGAAAATTACAATAGGGTTATAGAAGCAACCAGAGGGATAACAATGGGGGAATTTGCTCAGCAGCTTAGCTGTCTACATACAAATGCAAGGAGTATGGGGAATAAACAGGAAGAACTGAAAATATTAGTACATAAGGAACATTATGACTTAATTGGTAATACAGAGACTTAATGGGACAAATTTCATGGCTGGAATATTGACATAGAGGTTAAACAGGCAAGAAGCAAAGGGTAGAGGTGTTGCATTACACATCAAAAATATATTCAGTCCAGAAGGAAGCAAGAAGCAGACCAGTAGAAAGTCTATAGGTGATGATAAAAGGGGAGGAAAAAAGGGCAATGTCATGGTAGGGAGGTCTACTATAAACCACCAAATCAGAAGGAGGAGGTGGATGAGGCATTTCTAGAACAAATAATAGACATAACCAAAATACAAAACCTGTAAATAACTACCCAGACATATGCTGGAAAAATAATACAGAAAAACACAAAGTGTCCAATAATTTTTGGAATGTATTGGTGACAAATTTTTGTTTCAAAAGGTGGAGCACGTAACCAGAGGACAGACATTTTAGATTTGAAAATCAGAAGGTGGAAGTCAATTTTGGTGAAATTCATCAGGAAATTATAGATTTCATAATTCCAAGAAAAGAAAGGAGTGAGAGCAGCTGAATAAGGACAATGGTCTTAAAAAAAAAAAAAAAAGCAGATTTTAATAAATTCAGAGAACTGATAGCTAAGGACCCATTGGAGGAAAATCTAAAGAAAAGGAGTTCAGGAGAGCTTCTTAAAAGAGATAATATTAAAGGCACAATAGCAAACTGTCCTGATTTTATATATGAATAAAGAATAGTAAGAGGCCAACGTGAGTCCATCAGGAGTTCTTAAATGACCTGAAAATCCAAAAACAAGTTCTACAAAAAGTGGAAACATGGACAAATTTCTAAGGATGAATACAAAATAATAGCACAAGAATGTAGGAATAAAATCAGAAAGAGTAAGGCAGAAAATGAGTTACACCTAGCATGGACATACAAGACAATAAGAAGAGATTCTATTAAAAAAAATTAGGAGCAAGAAAGATGTGTAGGTCCTGTACTTGGCAGGGAAGGAGAACTAATCATGGGGAATATCAAGAAGATTGAAGTGTTTAATGCCTATTTTGCTTCAGTCTTCTCTAAAAAAAAAAAAATTGTGACCAGGTACTTAATTAAATTAATATTAACAACCAGGCAAAAGAAACACAAGCTGAAATAAGGAAAGAATAGGTTAAAGAATATTTAGAAAAATTAGATGTATTCAGGTCATAGGGGCCTCATAAATTCACCTTACGATACTTAATGGACTAGCTGAAGCAATCTCAGAACCATTCGCAATTATCTTTCAGAACTCACGAAGGACAGGTGAGGTCCCTGAGGTCTGAAAAATCATAATAACTCTTTTTTTTTAAAAGGGGGAAAAAAGAGGACACAGGGAATTACAGACCAATCATCCTAACTTTAATATCTGGAAAGAGACTAGAACAAATTATTAATCAATTTGTAAGCAGCTTGAGGATAATAGTCTTATATAAAGCAATAGCCAACATGGATTTGTCAAGGACAATTTATACCAAACCAACCTAATTTCCTTCCTTGACATGATTACTGGCCTAATGGATAAGGGGAAGCCGTGGACATGATACGTACTGACTTTAGTAAGTTTTTTAACATAGTCCCCACATAACATTTTCATAAACAAACAAGGGAAATACGGTCTAGATGAAATTATTCTAAAGTAGATGCAAAACTGATTGAAGGACCATACTCAAAGAGTGGTTATCAATAGTTCACTATCAAACTGAGAGGACATATCTAGTGGGGCACCACAGGGGTCTGGTGTGGGTCCAGTACTATTCAATATTTTCATTAATTATTTGGATAAAGGAGTGTAGAGTATGCTTATAACATTTGTGAATGACACCAAGCTGGGAGGAGTTGTTAGCACTTTGGAAAACATGATTAGAATTCAAAATGGCCTTTGATAAAATGGAGAATTGGTCTGAAATGAACAAGATGAAATTCAATAAAGATAAATGCAAAGTACTGCCCTTGGGGGAAAATCAAATGCACAACTACAAAATGGAGAATTACACACTAGGCAGTAGTACTGCTGAAGAGGATTTGGGGTTAAAGTGGCTCACAAATTGAATAGGAGTCAACAGTGTGGTGGGGTTGCAAAAAAAAAATCTAATATCAATCTGGGGTTTATCAACAGAACTATTATATATAAGACACAGGTGGAAGTTGTTCCATTCTACTGGGCACTGGTGAGGTACTGGCTCCAGTTCTGGGTGCCACATTTTAATAAAGATATGAACAAACTGCAGAGAGTTCAGAGGAGAGCATCACAAATGATAAAAGGCTTAGAAAACCTGACCTATGACGAAACATTAAAAAACAAAAAAACCCTGGGCATTTTTACTCTTCAGAAAAGACGACTGAGGGGGACCTGACAAAAGTCTTCAAATATGTTTTTATTTCATATAAAGAGGACAGTGATCAATTGTTCTCCATGTCCACTGAAGTTAGGACAACAAGTAATGAGCTTAATCTGCAGTAAGGGACATACAGGTTAGATATTAGGGGTGGGGAATTTCTAACTATAAGGATAGTTAAGTACTAGAATAGGTTTCCAGGAGAGGTTGTGAAATCCCTATCATTGGTGGTTTTAAAGAACAGGTTAGACAAACACCTGCCAGGAATTGTCTGGGTATATTAGCTCTGCCCCTTCACAGGGGGCTGGAATAGATAACCTTTTTAGCCCTACCTTTCTATGATTTCTTACAGAGTAGGAACTACAGTAAGATATGCTGCTGTGCTGAGATTGGCACCTTTGTGTTTGAAAAAAATGTCAACATCTGAAAAATAAATAGGAACAATGTTACTCATGCAGGATTCCATTCAGAAGAAACAAATATAATAACATTTCATGTATGAGCAGTAACGTTTTTCATACTCAAGGGACTAGAAGCGTTTTTAAAAGTAATGACTTAAATACTAGTAGTGGAGAGATACTGCAGGCAATATCTTCTCAGCAATTGCTCACATGCAACCTGAAGTCCTGAAAAGTAGTATTTATTTTGAGAGGAAATATTGTCAAGAGCACCTGGTGAATTTCTGATTCTTTTTGCTACATATAGAACCTAAGTACTCTGAAAAATAAAAGAATCAAGCATGTATAGATCAGCAGAAAATTATTTTTCTTTGTCTATCTTCAGAAAAAAAATCTTAACATGACTGTGGCTATTCTGTAGTTCAGGGGTCGGCAACCTCTGGCACGCGGCTCACCAGGGTAAGCACCCTGGCGGGCCAGGCCAGTTTGTTTACCTGCTGCATCCGCAGGTTCAGCCGATCGCGGCTCCCACTGGCCGCGATTCACTGCTCCAGGCCAATGGGGGCGGTGGCAAGCTGCGGCCAGCACATCCCTCAGCCCGTGCTGCTTTGGTACCAGCCTGACTCCACAGCATTTTGGTAGTTGGATCCTTCAGAGTCACTAAAGGGGTACGGCGCTCATGTGAATTTTCTACCTGCCTCATGATCAGGCCTCAACATTTTACTCCTGGGCGAATTCAGGGGGTGAGGGGATGAGCACTGGGTGTAGGCATGGTTGAGAGCAAGGAAGAGACTTTGTCCCACTTGCTCGCTATTGCAGTGTGTGTGGACCTGAGGAGGGGTAGCCCCGGCTGGTTCATCTGCTAGTCCTGCCTAGGTTGGGGGGGATGACTTCCTCTTCCCCTGCATGGGCTGTTCTTGGGACTGGATCAGAACCACCCCGAAGAGCCTCCCCCAGCTGCAGGAAGGTCCACACCCCCACCTGATTCCTGCCCCCATCATTCCCCAGCCATGGGGGGAGGGGTCACTGTATGGGGAGCTGCCTTCCCCATCCATCCAGTCCCTGTACATCTGAACCCCCATACACATGCCCAGATGTCCCCCCTCCGAGTCCCCCACCACCACATGTGCACCCTGTGCACCCAGACTACCACTTCCGAGGCCTCCCTGCACTTGAACCCCTACCCCACTGAGCCCCAACCAGCTGCACCCAAATGCCCACACCACCACGCCCCACTCCCCCAGTACCCAGACCCCTCCACTGAGACTCATGCACTCAGACCCCTCCTGCCGAGGACCATCCCCTCCACAACCAGACCCACCATGCTGAGCCACAACCACCTTGACCTGGACTCCCTGCAGAGTCCCATTCTCCATGCATCCAGAATCCCCAAAACTAGCCCCTGTGCAACCAGGTCCCCACCACACCCAGGCCCCCCAGTGAGCCACCCTCACCTGGATCCCCCCCCCCCCACTAATACCCTCCATACTTGCATCCTGCTGTGCTGAGCATGCTTGCCCCACACCTGGGCAGGGCTACATGTGTGTGAGAGATTCTGTCCCCCTCGCTCAATATTGTGGTACTCCTGGTGCAGAGGGACAGGGCCCCGGGGTCTTCCTGTTTTATTGCTGGAGCCCGAGCTCTAGAACCCTGCAGGGTGGGAGGGTCCCAGATCTCCAGCTCTAGTCCAAGCCCAGAAGTCTTCACAGCATCGAAACAGCCCAGCAGCCTGAGCCCAAGTCAGCTGGCACGGGCTAGCTGCAGTTTTTTCTTTGCTGTGTAGACATAGCCTGACTTTTGCGAACCTTGCTTTATATCAGCAAAGCTTCCCCACTACTTTAGCTCAGGCCTCTGATACAAGGGCTTATATCTCAGGCTCTCTTCCTACTACAGAATATTGTGTTATTTTCACAAATAAAATATGCAGAATTTTGCAATATTGTGTGTAGATTTTTTAATTTTTTGGAACAGAATTCCCTCAGGAGTAACATTTCTTTCCCAACTCTGTCCCTGACAAGTATTCTGAAAATGTATCCCTGCAGCTCCCCTGCATAGAAGAGAGGAAAGAATGGGGAGGGGAGCAAAGTGTTTCCTTGTAAGGGAGATAACCCTAAAGATATTGTTGGCAAGCACTTTTAAGGACACTCAGCTGAAAAGACTATTCCAGGGGTTGGCAACCTTTCAGAAGTGGTGTGCCGAGTCTTCATTTATTCACTCTAATTTAAGGTTTCATGTGCCAGTCATACATTTTAACATTTTTAGAAGGTCTCTTTCTATAAGTCTATAATATATAACTAAACTATTGTTGTATGTAAAGTAAATAAGATTTTTAAAATATTTAAGAAGCTTCATTTAAAATTAAATTAAAATGCAGAGCCCCCCTGACTGGTGGCCAGGACCGGGCAGTGTGAGTGCCACTGAAAATCAACTTGTGTGCCGCCTTTGGCACACGTGCCATAGGTTGCCTACACCTGGACTATTCCTTTCCCCCTCCCCCGACACACACCCTATCTACCTCTCAGAAGAATCAGGCAGGCTCTCTGTACTTGTAGAGCATCTCATCATTATCAACAAAGACTTGAGGATGTGGAAAGAAGAGGTTTCACAGACTCTGCCCGCTGAGCAAGGAGTGGGGATCTGGCTGTCTTGGAACCACTACCCAACAGGCCCTAAAACAAAAGTCCCAAGGTAAGGTGCACCTGTGGCTGTAGAGTCAGTCTAGAATATGGAGCTCCAGGCAACTTCACACTGAATTTCAATGAGACAGGATTTTCCATTTAATCTAGATTTTAAGTGAGGTTTGAGTGAGTGCTGTGGTGAATGTTATCAGTAAAATCTACAAATGTAAAAGTCATTTGATTTTTTTCCATGCTCTTTCTACTGCTACAGAGAAGTAAGAAAAATTGAAAAGGTGGCATGTACTCTTGATTTGGATTATACAACCTTAGTCTAACTTTTCCATTAGAGATATTGCACTATACTCCATGTGGAATAGCTGCAGTTATGCATTGTTTTGGATTTGTTTTGTATCTGAAATAAAGAGAAATAGATCAATGCTTTCCACTTTCTTTTAAAGGTGCTTCCCTAGAGTTACCAATGGCCCTTATAGTATTTCAAATGCATCTTTAATAAAACTTTTATGACACAATATGCTTTTGAGCTTTCTGTTCTACAAAAGGTTTCTGTACCCAGGTGATTTCTGAAGTGCCTTTACTGATCCCAGTTATCCAACCTCTCATTTACCAGAAACTATTGTATGTGAATGCAGTAGGCTACAGCTATGATAATATTTTCTCAATTGCAAATGTGTGTGTGTGTCACCAGTTTTATAGAAAATCTGCAGAACTCACTCAAGGATCACCGATCCTCAGTAATCTGGTCATCCCAAAATGTTGTCAGTAAAACCTGATGTGGTGCAATCCAGTAGATAACTGTCTTTCTCAAAATAATATGATGAGATCACTATTTCACATTTATGCGCCACTCCCATATTTATGTTAACTAGATGCTTAATTAAATGTTCATTGAAGCCAATGGAAAGATTGCCAGATCAGGCTCATAGTTCTTTTTGTATGTTCATCTTTGGTTCCCAATGTCTGCCACCCTTCTTGGTAAGTAGAATTCCACATGCCCAAATAACTGCAGCAAGTGTTCTAGAAACTATTTTTTGGATGGCGGTCCCTCTTCTTAGATTCAGTGCTCCAGAGAGGAATCTGTCCATACTCTGTGTCCTCTGAATCTTGATTTTTTTCCCCACTTATCCTCACTAGTCATCATAAATCTCAATCAGTGTTTCTCAAACTGTGAGAAACACTGTATTGTATGCTCCAATACATCTGTTAGTCTTAAAGGTGCCACAGGACTCTCTGTTGCTTTTTACAGATCCAGACTAACACGGCTACCCCTCTGATTCCCAACCTGTAGTCGCCTCTTGTGTAGGGAAATCCCCTGGCGGGCCGGGCCGGTTTGTTTACCTGCCCCGTCCGCAGGTCCAGCCAATCGCGGCTCCCACTGGCTGCAGTTCACCGCTGCAGGCCAATGGGAGCTGCTGAAAGCATTGACCTGCAGCGGCGAATCGCGGCCAGTGGGAGCCGCGATCGGCCGGACCTGTGGACGGGGCAGGTAAACAAACCAGCCTGGCCTGCCAGGGGCTTTCCCGACACAAGCGGCGACCCCAGTTTGAGAAACACTGATCTAAATGATATTAAATAAAACAATTTACTTAAAAATGAGAGCAGTGTAAAACTGTAAGAAAGTAGGAAGCAAGTGCTCTGATTCATAGTCTAAAATCAAAACATCATCTTGTAAACACAGATTTTTTAGTTCAACAGGCATTCTACTTACATCTGTGCTTCTCTGGGGAAGGGAGACTCAGGGCTTGTCTACATTACAGAGTTAAGTTAACATAAGGCAGCTTACATCGACCTAACTGTGGAGATATACACATTGCAATGCTCCTCCCACTGGGTTCTCTCTCCTACTACGCCAACATAATAAAATTGCCTTGACAAGAGGCGTAGAGCTTAGGGCAACGTAGTTAGAGCAGTTCAGTGTCAGTGTAGACACTGAGTTGCTTATGTTACCTTAAGTGGCCTCCAGGAGGTGTCCCAAAATGCCCATCATGCCCACTGTTGTCCACCATTTTGAACTTTGCTTCCCCAGAAATTTTTGAAACTGCTCTTTCTGTTTGCTCGGCCTGGAGAGCTCGCAGAGCATCTGCCCAGCTTAGCATGCAGGCTCCCTGCAGCAAATGCTCTCCTGCCTGGATTACACTGGAAGTGGTGGATCTGCTGGGTCCTTGGGGAGAGGAGGCAGTGCAGTCACAAGTCAGGAGGCTCCGCTCCAGCCATAGTAACTTTGATACCTATGGGCAGATTGCTTGTGACATGGAGAAAGGGCATGAAATGGACACGCAGCAGGGGCATTCAAAAATCAAGGAGCTGAGGCAGGTGTACCAGAAGGCCTGGGATTCCAATTGTCACTCTGATGCGGAGCCTCAGACATGCTGCCTCTATAAGAAGTTGCATGCCATCCTCAGTGGCAATCCCACCTCCACCACCAAGAGCCCCATGGATACTTCAACGGGGCTGGAGTCAGTGGACAGTGGAGTGAATCCCGAGGATGACATAGTGGATGAGGAAGTCGAGTTGGAGAAGGATGGGAGACAGGCGATTGTGACATTTGGAGGTGTGACGAGTCAGGACCTCTTTTTAACTCCAGAGCAGTCTAGCCAGTCCCAGCAGTCTGGCCCTGGTGTGCCTGATACAGGAGAGGAAAGCAATGGTAAGTACTCACTGTGCTTAAATATGGCAAGGACACATGGTCGTGTTCTGCTTTTTTAATCAGGGTATAAAAGGGATTGAAATAACAAATGCAGGTACAGTTTGTATCTGCTTCTCATTCCCCGTATAGCTAAGCAGAGTGAGCCTTGTGGAAAAGTTTGTTTATGCACACTGGGATGTCCTCTGAATCCTCCATAGAGATCTCTAGGAAACTTTCCTGGAGGTAATCTGCAATCCTCTGCGAAAGGTTTCTTGGGCAGGCTGCCTTGTTTCTTCTCACATGGTAGGAAACTTTGCCATACCAATCAGCAATTACTTCTGCAGACACCATAACCCCACACAGGCAAGCAGCATATGGACCCGGTCTGCAGCCATATGCATTCAGGAGCTGCACCCTTGTATCCTTAGTTACTTTCAGGAGCAAGATATCAGCTGCTATCACCCCTGTCTGTTGAAAATGGTACCAGTATTCAGAACAGTAGCCTTATGTGCTTATAGTGATAACCCATTGATACCCCCCACCCTTTGTCCCACCTTGCTCCTTACCCTCCAGGCCAAACTCACCATGGCTGGGGCTACCACCGTGCTGTATGGCTGCCAAGTGAAAGTGAGAAACTTGCGCTTCTAACTTGTTTGGATCAAGGGTGTAAGTGAGTTCACTCACAATAGGGCCTCTGTCTATTTTTCCTTTAGCATCTACAGATGTGCCTTGGAAGATCTCCTCCTGCACACTGGCTGAGCAGCTCCATCTGATAAGCAGATGAAACAAGAGAAGTAAGGAAGATATGTTCCAGGAGGTGCTGCAATCCTTTGGTGTTTCGGATTGCAAGCAGAGAGCATGGAGAGAGGTTATGAATGATAAACTGCGGATGGATAGTCATGATAGGAAATGGGCAGGATCAGATAATAGCGCTGTTCAGGGAGCTAACGGACATGTTGCAGTCCCTGATTGAACTTCAGGTGGAACACATCCATGCTCTCCTCCCCCCTCAGCCCATATTGAACTGCCTTTCAGGCCTTCCCCCCACTCCCATCCCCATATTACCCACATCTTCAAGGACCGTTACAGTACCCCAAGCATACCATCCCAAAGGAGATTTTTTACAATGATAGCTGGATATACACCCAGCTGTGAGAGCCTCACTGGCAAATGTGCTTTTGATTTTCATGTTCCTACGAGAACATAGAAATGTTTGCATGGGTGTGGAATAAAAGTGTACTTATAGAAAGTGAATGAATCTTTATTTGTCTGTTACATATGGCAGTTGCTGCTAAAATTCACAGACAGTGCCAATTGCATTTTCACATTACCGCACACACAGAAATCATATAAGGTTCATATTATGGTGCAAGAAAAGAATGCCTGGCTCAATGCAGTACAGCAGTGGTCCCCAACCTTTTTCGTCTGGCAGGCGCCAAAAAACACACAAAAAACCCGAGCGCTGCCGGCGGGTGCCAAAAAGGAAAAAAAAAACAACAACCCCGAGCGCTGCCGGCGGAGCAAAAAACAAAAAACCAAAAACACCCCGAGCGCTGACGGCGGAGCAAAAAAAAACCAAAACCCGAGGGCTATGCGGGCGCACTTACACCCCCCGCGTTGGGGACCCCTGCATTACAGCAATACACATTACTGTGGCGCATTGTAAAAATGCTTCTTTAAAACCTCCCTGATTCAAATAGCTTCCATTGATCCCCTCTTACAGCCCTGGTATCTGCAGTCAGCTGATCCACCTCAACGTTCCATCCCCGCGGAAACTTCTCCCCCTTAGCTTCTGTCATAAACATACAGCTAAGGGTAGCATAAAATCCCTCTTTACCCTGTAAAGGGTTAATTCCTCTTTTACCTGTAAAGGGTTAAGAAGCTCAGATAACCTGGTTGGCACCTGACCAAAAGGACCAATAAGGGGAGAAGATACTTTCAAATCTGTGAGGGAAGGTTTTTGTTTGTGTCTTTGTTTTGTTCTCTCGGAGTCAGCAAAGGAACCAGGGCAGGGCAAATACATCTCCCTAAGCCATATCTGGACTAAGCATCTAGTATTGCAGAAATAGTAAGTAATAGCATAGAAATGCGTTAGATTATCTTTTGTTTTAGCTTGTGAATTTTCCCTGTGCTAAGAGGGAGGTTTATCCATTTTTGTAACTTTAAAGTTTTGCCTAAAGGGGAAAGCCTCTGTTTTTGGAATCTTTTGGTTACCCTGTAAAGTTATCTTCCATCCTGATTTTACAGAGGTGATTCTTTTATCTTTTTTTAAATAAACTTATTTTAAGAACCTGATTGTTTTTCAGTGTCCTAAAGACCCAAGGGGTTTGATCTCTGCTCACTTTGTAACCAATTGGTTAGGATATTATTCTCAAGCCTCCCCAGGAAAGGGGGTTTAGGGGATTTGGGGGATATTTTGGGGGGAGGTAGGGCTCCAAGTAGCCCTACCTGAATGTTTGTTTAAATCACTTGGTGGTGGCAGCGATGAAAGACAAGGTGGAACTTGTGCCTTGGGAAAGTTTTAACCTAAGCTGGTAAAAATAAGTTTAGGGGATCTATCATGCGGGTCCCCACATCTGTACCCCAGAGTTCGGAGTGGGGAAGGAACCCTGACAGCTTCACAAATTTTATCCAGAGCACAGCAGGCTGCTTTATCATGGGGATATTTTCCTCACTGATGTCTAACCGGCTCCCTTTAAGTTATTCAACACTCACTGCTGCTTCCACTGGGTGTGGGGGTGATGCTGGGGTCAGGTGATTGGCTTTTGTTTGTGGAGCATGATGGAAGTTGACACAATTTGCTGCTTACATGGGATAGCCATTATTGGTTCCCTATGTCAGCCCCACCCTTCCTGTCCTTAATTTAGTTTCTGTATCTCTGATGATGCTGAGGTCTTGGCTGATCACCAGGTTTGGGGTCTGGAAGGTTTTTTTCCCACATAACAAAATTGACAAACCATTGTGCGAGGTCTTTTCGTCTTTATTTGCCATCCAGAAATTCTGTTTTTCTAGTCTGTGGGTTAAAATACAGCTGCAACCTTGACAGGTTCCCATGTGGTTAGGAGGTTAGAACATGTCAAACTAAGGTTCCTGTAGCCCAGTGGGCTGCTTGGGGATAGGCCCCAGTCATGTCAATGCACGGTGAAGAGGGGTTGCCTTTATGTCTCATGCAGCCTGTGGTTTCCCTCATCTTATCTCTCCTATCTCTGAGCACACAAAAAAGGAGAGTAGGTTGCAACTATAGCTTCCAGTCAGGGTCTCTTGGCAGACCTGAAGGTGTAGAGGGGGCATGGCTTTCACACTCACGTTCAGGTTATAGTCTACTGGGGCCCATTGAGAACCTGACAGGAACTACCTGCCAGGTAGTTTGGGGTGGTCACCCTAGTTACGTTAACAGTTTTAATTAAAGTTGCAGCCTCTGCATTTAATTATAACATAGTTTCTCTGTGTTTCATTGTTTCTGTGTCCACAGCACAATCCTTTTTTGAGGGTGAAATTTTCATCTGTGTTTTTGTACCTACAGTTGAATTGCTGGGGCCAGTTCAAGCACTTTCCAAATATCTGAATTGATCCTGCAGCTGGAGTTGCCCCCAGAAATTTAAGTGAAAGTGCAAAACTGCAGTTGCAAATTTTGCTAGGAGACATCTCACCTGGAAAAACATCAGTCACAATTTTTAAAATGTAGCCAAAACTCTTCCAAAAATATTCCATGTCCAACATTGCACCCACAATTATTTGTTCCTGCAATTTAAAAGTTGAGAAAGTGAGGGAACTTCTAAAAAATCCTTGCCATTAATTATAGTTTTAATTTTAATAGTTATTAATATAGCTACAAAAGTTTAGAGTACATATATTATTTTATGTTGCTATAGTTTATTTTTTGCATAGTAATACTATAACTAAAATATATACATGAACAGCTGTGCTTATGAATAGGAGAAGATTAATACTGTTGGAAGTCACCCGCTATGTTTTAACCACATGAAATGAAGAGTGCATGGCAGCTATTTTGTGAGCTTCTTTCCCATGAAAAAGCATAATAAATTATCCTTTTTGGAAATACACAACGGATTGCTACCATATAAAACAAACAAACAAATCCAATATTGCATGACTATCTCAAAATGTTAAAGTGAAAAAAAAATCTAACCAACAATGTGCACCAACAATGTAGGATTGGCCATATTTGCAATAACCACTTGCCTAATGTAGATGCAGGAAAATGTATATTCCTTTACAAAACATAAAATGAACCCATATTTAAATTTGTTTGCATATCTGTGTCAATATGGAGAGCAATTAACATAGAATTGCCTCTCTGATTTACTATCTCCATTTTGGAGATCAGGCTGGAGTTATAAGTAGATATAAATATATAGTCGTATGATTCAGACACAATTATTGATTCTATTTCTTGGTCTGGTGGTAAAGGTAATTCTCTCAGATGTGTAAGCAGTTCATAGTTTACAGTTCTGTAGGCTTCATAGTTTAACTTCAGACACTGTTAAAAACTCATTTTAAAATGTGTCACAGTGAACAGTGTATTTATCTATAGTTCAAAAAAGCACTTAACTTGTAAATAACATCTACATTTTGCACTAAACTAAATTAGTATATACTGTACTATGCACTGTAAAACTGACATAACTTACATGTGCTCAGCACTTACACACAGGCTTCATAGAGAGAAGTAATACTGTCAAATTGCAATACAAATTGTAATCAATTGTAGAATATAAGTAAGTCTAGCAAATAAAATGTCCCATTTTGAGTCACTGTAAAAGGAGAAGAGTTTTTAAAACAATCTAGACTTATACATCACAGTATGTTACTTTATGATGTTCTGGAAAAAAAAAAAAGAGTAGTTTGATTGACATTCCACTATACTTCTATCTAGCATTAATCCTACTGTCATGGCAAAACTCATAACAATATACCTAGTTCCTATATAACGCTTTTCATCAGTAGATTTCAAAGTGCTTTACCTGGACCTGAATGCCCTATGTCAAGAAGAAAAGAAGAGAGGGAGAAACACCACCATTAGCAGCCCACTCTACTCCAACTCCTGTTTTTCCACCCTGCCTGATCTCCAGAGTGCAGCAGATGCTCTCTACCTTCAGAGGTCGCAGTGGTACTCTAGTGGCTACTAAGAAACATTTCTGATGAAAATGGGTAGCTGAAGAGCATCTCTCTCAGGAAGAGCAGGAAATAACTATTTTTTTTATTTTTGAGGAAGTATATATTGTTTAAATAATGAAACCCATAAACATAACATCTGTGGCTATGGCTTTTCTATTATTTACTGGAAGATGGTTCTCTTTGCTTCCAAAGTCTAGCTCATGGTTATCCTCTAATAGGCCGTAATAGTGTATTTGGGGGTGGTAGTGACTCACCTTGAGGGGATAAGATAAAGACTCAGCTGTCACATTTGCTATTGCTATGGTGATATAGTTAGGAGAGCTGGCTTCTAACCAGATCCCCTTCGCGCAAAGAATAATGCAAGTTTAAGGTCTGGGTGGCCTACAACCCCATTGGAGAAGGGGGAAAATAAAGCTCATTCAAGTTTGTCTAATGGCACATTGCAGGGATTGGCAACCTTTGGCCCGCGGCCCGCCAGGATAAGCACCCTGGTGGGTCGGGCCAGTTTGTTTACCTGCCACGTCCGCAGGTTCGACCGATCGCGGCTCCCACTGGCCGCGGTTCACCATCCCAGGCCAATGGGGGCGGCGGGAAGCGGCGGCCAGAACATCCCGCAGCCCACGCCGCTTCCCGCCGCCCCCATTGGCCTGGGACGGAGAACTGCGGCCAGTGGGAGCTGCGATCGGCCAAACCTGTGGACGCGGCAGGTAAACAAACCGACCTGGCCCGCCAGGGTGCTTACTCTGGCAGGCCGTGGGCCAAAGTTTGCCAATCCCTGGCATATTGAATATCAAAAACCTAGTATTAGTATAAAGAAAGCAATGCAGTCTGTGAACTGAGGGTAGTCAAGTACTCAAAGAAACGGATTATATTAATTTCTTTTAGTATATACTGTGTTTTAACTTCACTAAACTAATGGCTCTTTTAAATCTGAACAGAGCTAAGATAACTATGGTATATCTCAAAGTCATAGTTACTCTTCTCATTATATCAACATTATTAGTGAAAGCTCATTAAAAATAGTAATTTGTATTATGCACATCTCTTGTATCACCAGTGAATCCAATTCACCTTTAAATGACCTTTAGCAAGTATAATAAGCTAAACAGGTGGATAGTATCTAAAGCTCATTAGAATATGAATTCTAAATCACCTTCATAAGAATCTAATCTATATGTACTTGTGGACAGAACTGGTTGAATTATTTATTGCAAGTAATTTATCCAATGAATGTAGACTTCATTGTTGTTGTTATTGTTTTTTCCTGGCTGCAAATTATCCACAAAAATATTATGATTATGATTAATCATATGTTATTCATAATTGTTTGGTGAGCACTTTGGGGAACACAAGGCACTGAAATCTAGATGTTTTTGTTTGTTTTTTCCTACAAATTGATTATGTTTATGTGTTTTTTGCTATTTATCCTTATGATTGGTCACATGCTATGATCTTTATATCCTGATTAGATGACCCAAGTTTCAGACTTGGGAAGATTCATTATTCAGTTTGCTGGTAATCCACAAAGATTTGTAACTTTTCAATGGATCTGTTGCATAAATAATAGAAAGTAGGGTGGGGGAAGCCCAAGTGAAGAATGCATCTGAGTGTGTGTGAGAAAGAGAGAAAGTGAAAGAACAGGATTGTGGAGTTTGCAAGGTCTTGTCTACACCAGGGTGTTACATTGGATCAGTTTGTTCATTCTAATTGCAGCAATCTAACCATATTTAAGTGTCCACACAACTTTGTTATGCAAGTTTAAGGTATCCTCCTTGTTAATCATTGCATCCACCCAACTCTGTGCTTGTTTGAATTAACCTCTCAGCATTCTAGGCAGATTTACCAAGTAGCTATGTTCTACTGCTCAGCTTTATGCTCTGGGATTTTTCTTGCTGAATCCTATGAGATGCCTACTGGAACATATAGGAATTCTGGGACTTGGGATCAAACTAACAAACTCCCATGATTACTCTCCTGGCATCCCGTAATTCATCTGTATTTTGCCAATGCCATTTCTGTTTCAGGCAGTATGGAGAACAAAGTAAGCAACACATTCATGACAATCATTAATATGAACAGTTTGACATACATGTATTAGAAGAGTCACACAGCCAGATGGATTTGGCTTAGCAGCTTTGGAGAGCTTTGGATGCCTCAGCAATATGGCTGCAGGAAGATGAAATAAAGCTGTCACTTTGCAAGCCATTATTCTGGAGCAGCTGTACTTGAAGTGTTGCTTCTGAGCTCGATCAGCTAGCACTGACTGGTGGCACAGGCCAGTGATTCAGAACTGAGATGACCAGCAATTGCTGCAGAACTTCAGGGTGTGGAAGATTCCTTTCCTGGAGATCTGTACAGAGTTCACTCCAGAGTGCAGCAGAAGAACAGCATGCTGCCATTACTATCTGGAAGTTTGCCAAACTTGATTGCTCCCAATCAGTAGCGAACTGGTTTGGAGTTATTGATCATCTGTTAGGACTGCTATCATATAGATTTTCAATGCTATGAGTAGGGTGCAGCTGTGCTGTGTCATCAAGTTTGGCACGTCATGGATGGTTTTGAACAGATGGGGTTCCTGAGGTGTATAGGCACTATTGATGGGACAAACAAGCCTGTTCTTTGCCCCCCACACCAACTTAGAGATTTTATCAATAGGAAGGGGCGTGTATCCTTGGTACTACGACCCCGGTCATCGGTGGGCAGGATCTAACCTGGGACCTCTGGAGTTTAGTGCATGAGCCTCTACCACATGAGCTAAAAGCCAACTAGCTCTTAGCTAAGGCTGTAGAGCAGACTCATTTATCTCTCTCTCTAAGTGGTCTCAGTGCCATTAGATGGGACAGAACACCACACTTAGGAGGTGTGTGGGTTACACTACAAGGCCTGATTGATCATCATATGAGGTTCACCAATGTTAATGTGGGATAGTCTAGAAAGGTCCATGATGCCAGAATCTTTGGAAATGCATGGCTTTTTGCCAGAAAGAGGAAATATTTTTGCTCCCCAAACCAATATGGATATTAATGGAGTTATGATTTCTCCTGTCATTCTGGAGCAGCTTGCTCTCCTTTTTCCTGACTTCTGCAGCCTTTTAGTGGACACTTAGAGAAGAGAAGGGAGTTGTTTAACTGTATCCTGAGTAGCTTCAGAATAACAGTGTAATGTGCTTTTGGAAGACTGAAGGAAAGGTGAAGTTGCCTCATGACAAGGCTGGATCCTTCTTATCATTATTTGCCTCATGCAGTAAGTGCTTGCTTTATTTTGTATACCATCTGTGAGAGCAAAGGAGAGAGTCTGGAAGTTGGGTAGGAGCAGGACGTGAAGGGACTTCAGTGTGGTCAGTAAGACCTGTGAATAAGCCTGTTGGCAACGAGTGTAAACAAAGCCTTCTGGGTTTACTAAATACCCTGTTATTCAGTTTTTGGACTGTCCCTAACTTGGGTACAGGACAAGAGAAGTCATTGTGATTCAAACACAATCATGGAAAACAATTGATATCCCTGTCTAATAAGATCAACAGCTTTGTTATTGTTAATAAGTAAATAAACATGTTACATAATTGCATGTGTAATGTGGAATTTTATATATGATCATAAATATTAATTATTATATAACAAATCTGAGGAGAGGGAGTTGATAAAAATAGAGGAATTGTGATCTACACATAACAGTGCATAGGTAAATAATGGCTGATGTGGTCAGCAAGTGGATCACTAATTATGCAGGCAAATTTTAAAGAGGAGTTATTAAAGGAATTAGATGTATCAAATGGTAACAACACCTGTAAAACAACATTATAAACAATAAGAAATTTAAATCTGGCAATATCAAAGTGGCAATAATCCAAGGGTGTTGATTGTTAATCCAGGATTTGGATGCAAATTGAGTAAATGCCGCACTGAAAAGCAATCTGTAATAGAAGATAATAGGAAGTTAAGAACACAATGAAAATGCTAGAGATCATAGAATTGAAAGGGTTAAAGAAAAAGGTATCCAAATTAAGGGCATATTCTCTTTTCACAGGGGATGCCCTCATTCAAGAAATGTATAGCTGTGAGGAGTTAGAGCAGGGGTCGGCAACCTCTGGCACGCGGCTCGCCAGGGTGCTTACCCTGGCGAGCCGCGTGCCAGAGGTTGCCGACCCCTGAGTTAGAGGAAGAAAATTATCACCTTAGGGAGAGAATTTCTGATTTAGAGAGACAAATATATGAAATGGGTGGACACATTGATGGGCTGTTGCAATGGCTGAGCAGAGAGTCAGTTAATCAAGTTCCCTCCTTTTTAGACAGGGAGGTGGCGCCAGCAGCACTACTCACCGATGCCAAGCAGGTGTCCATAAATTATATCCCTGGAAGGATCTGTTGAAAAAATTATGTGTTTTAATAATTAAAAGGTAAATAATTCTTTATGTAACCTAAGTATGTTTAAGTTTAAAGGTATTAATTGTTGTGGAGTAATTCTTGTGTGATTTTTGGTCAAAGATAACAGGAGACAGTAAAATGTTATTTAAAACTCTTTAGCAAGCAGCTAAATACGTTGCTGTATACAAAAGAGGAAGTTGCTTGCCTCGCAGGTTTGTCGGTGTTGATAAAAAGAAAAAAACGGAGAGTTGTTTAAGGCATCCAATTTATAATATAAAGTTAAGTATCTCTTTGCATAAGGCTATGCCTAATGTAAATGTAAAAGGTAAATTATTAAGTAAAAGTATGGCAGAAAGGAGAAAGTAGGGAAAGGAGCAAAGGTAAAACCCTTAAGTAAAATTAATGTATTAAATATATATAGTGTTCTGTTATTTGCCTGTCTCATTGGCCAGACTACCAGCGACAGAATTTGTTGGGTTCAAGAAGTTTTCAGTTCTTAATGAACATATTTTAAATTTAACCAATTGGTTATTGTGTGTTATTATTCCAAAGATAAGTGTCAAGTTAGTTATGATTCCAGTCACGCCCACCATTGTTGAGGCAAGGGAAACCAGCAACCTATCATCTTTTTGTTTTATATAGAAGTTGTTATTTTAACAAAAAAAGAAGACATGGCTGCCTCTCCTACTCAGAAAACAACAGTCAGGGAATAATTATTTCATCACCTCTGTGAAAGTGTTTAAACTTTTGCAAACTCTTATTTTCCCCTTTTTACTTTCCCTAGATAGAAAACAATATTAATGCATTTTAAACCATTTGTTTTGGCTTCCAGCATACATGTCATTCTGTTTAAAAATAAACAAATTTCCAGTGCCCATCTGCTTTATTTGCCAATGTAGAGGTTTACTAAAGTGAAGGGTAATTAGTAATTTTAATCCTAAAGTTTCCTGGACCTGCCTTAAACTGCAATGGTCTAATCCTTTGTTTAGTGGTTTGTTGTATGTATTCAACTCTTTGGTTTTTTTCTTTAATGTTTAATTTACATGTTTATATATAATAATGTTGGAATTATTTGTCCCTTGGTTATACATTTTATATCATATGACTTTGTAATCACATTCCTGCATTTAACACCATTTATGGTGTGTGTGTGTGTGTGTGTGTGTGTGTGTGTGGTTGGGTGTGTGTGTGTGTCCTCCCAACCTGGGAGGAGTATGCTGCAAATGCAGATACCTGGGTAGTGAACCCAGAACAGTATAATTAGGCCTGCAATTCAAGATGGTCCAAAAAAAAGAAATGTTTACTAATCAAGTCCCATGTGATTTAAGAGTGGACACGTCTCTGAATACACAGCATTTCACAGTACTGCAATGGTGATTTAAATAAATCATATGGCCATTCTACCCTATGGGCCACACTGGAACAAAAGGAGTACGTGTGAAGAGGTAACACATGAGAGCAATGCAACTAAGAATGATAATGGCACACAGGTTAATGCAATCATATGTTCTGCCCTATTATATATTGTAATATTTTATTTTATTTAAAGTGAATTTAGTAATGTTGTATTACACCACTGTGGGTTCAGCTCTGGTGGCTAAAGTTTCAAGCTCAACAGAGTGAAAGTCACCTCTGCTACTTGCTTCAGATTTAGCATCTCTAGGAACACATAAAAACCAAGGATAGTAACCACACATACATTCATAAGTATAAGGTCTAGTTTGTTTTACAAATTTTATTAAAATTACAATTAAGGTTATGATTACCCAATAATATAGAAATCCTATGAAGACCTATGCACAAGTTACAAATATAGTTATACTCACATACTTAACAATATTCTTAAGGTCTGATGGCTGCATTTCCAATTGATCATCAGCAGAGGGATGGTCCCTGATGGAGTTTTCCCATAGGGAACGCAATTTTTCCAATCTGAGAGCCTCTTTTATCTTATGATTCTGAATACTGAAGGCAGAATTTGCCCTGTGGGACCTTTATTACTGGTGATGATCCAGGAGAAGTGAAGACCCCAGCTAGACTGCCTGCCTTTAAGTTGAATTTATGGGACTGGTAGTTATGGGAGGGGGGGAAACAAAAACAAATTATTGTACTTACTAAATGTGCTCATTTACATGGAGTCATTGTGGACAATATATTTGGAATCCCGAATCCCCTGGCTTTCATTGTTTTAAGTAGACCTTTTCTATTATGGTATTTGTATGTGAAATTTATTTCTCTCTGGTAAGATACATGAGCCTAGGCTCTAATTGAAAGCTTACCCTTGTTAGACTTTGCCTCCAGAAGAAGCAGAACTGCATCATGGGAACTCTAAATGAATATAGGATTGGCAAGGGCACAAGCAATCTTAATAATGGGTTAGAAGTTTTAGCCTTTGGGCAACAGGATTGTAAGTAAATGAGATGAAGTGTAAAGCTTATGCTAAGGTAGCCAGTTTCTGCCTAAAGGGTTCACTTGCATAATATTCTCATTAAATGATCACTTTTCCACCTTCGTTGAAGAATATAAGTAAAAGAAATGAAACTGATTATGAGCTTTCCTGATTAGCAACTTGATTAAAAAGCAAAAAAAAAAAAAAATGTAAATTGTAACACTGCAACTCATGTTTAATAAAATATGTTTTAATTTACATTAACAGAGTTAAAACAATACATGGGTATCCATAAAATGGTTATTAAACCTGTTTTCATATTCAGTGGTAAACATGTCCCAGATACATTTGTTTATAAGAAGCTTATATAACATTTTAATTGGCTTTATTTCTCATTAAACTATAAATCATTATTTGTTTTTAATAAAAAGTTTGAAGATCTTATTAGAAACAACTGAAATACTTGTAACTTACTGTCTGTGGGTGGGATTTTCAAAAGCACACAGCGTGGTAAAACCTCTATTGACTTCAACAGGAGCAGAGTTAGACCAGTGCTGAGCACTTCGAAAATAGGCCTTCCCACCTCTTTATAGTGTTGCATAATTTAAATAATGTAAAATATGATAACATAAGCATATTTTATTAAACAGCAATTCTGTACTTGTAATTCAATAATCATTCTAGGAACACTTTAAAATATTATGTTGGCAGAATTTTAGAAAACATTGAGGACATGACTTTCACACACTTTTTTTTTTAATCTGTAACATTTGCAGAGCCTCTTGCGATCCTTGTATGTGTAACTGCAGACTATTAAAAGTAGTAGTCTGATTAAAAGAGAGCAAGTCTTTACGGTGGATTTATACACAAAATGTTTCCAGATGTAGGGCCAAATTGTGAGAAGCAACAACTCTTCCCTCAGCCCTACACTTAACAAGGGAACTTCTTGTGTGAATAATGTAAAAATCTAGCCCAGAGAGACCTAGGTCTCCATCCTGAAAGATACTAAGCATCTCCCGGGAGCACTCACAACTCATATTATCATCAATAGGTGATATGGGATCTCAGGTCTTTTCAGGATGCACTTATCAGCTTCCAAGATTGGGCTCAGAAAAAGAGACTGACAAACAAAAAAGTTGTCAAATAAGAGTCCAAATAAGGTGCCAGTGTGTTTACTGAAATACACTTCTCTTTAAGAGTGAACTACAATCCTCACATATAGATGTGCTGATGGTCCTGCCATTGTTTTCCTTGTGGTCATATACCAGGGGNCGGCCAGTGGGAGCCGCGATCGGCCGAACCTGCCGACGCGGCAGGTAAATAAACTGGCCCGGCCCGCCAGGGTGCTTACCCTGGCGAGCCGCGTGCCAGAGGTTGCCGACCCCTGTCATATACCTTTCTATTTGTGTGATGTGAGAATCTGTCTGTCATATTAGGCCTACAGTAGCATAAAGAGATTTTCTCAAATGTACTTTAGACCAGGGATCGGCAACCTTTGGCACGTGGCCTGCCAGGGTAAGCACCCTGGCGGGCCGGGCCAGTTTGTTTACCTGCCGCGTCCGCAGGTTCAGCCGATCGCAGCTCCCACTGGATCGCGTGCCAAAGGTTGCTGATCCCTGCTTTAGAGACATGATTCACTACTTTGTTTCTCTAGTTTTATGGGAGAATAATACCATTGATATCAATAGGTTGACATAGGCATAAAAACTAGAACAACACAGTGTTGAATCAGCCCCAGTATTTGTATTTATAGTTCCTGGTTCATATTTCGAATTTGCAATGAATCCAAAGGAGAAGTAAACATGCATACACATATATTCTGCTTTTCAGGATCCAGTCGCCTTCTGTGAATCTTCCCTTGCACATGACACAGTGAAATTTTGTTGCTTTCATACAGACATTAATGGTTTTAGACTGGATAGGTTGTTTGAAGTTTTTGAAAATTTTTGCCTTCTTATTTCATAAACAAGAGTCAAGAGAAGAGCAAGAGTCAAAAAAGTAAAAGTATACTCTAGTTGCAAAAGGGATTGTGGCCTCTGACATGATATGTGTGACTGTATTAAGGTGGTTCACTGGCAGGATAATGTATTTATGCCACCCTTCTCTCTCTCTAGATTGAAAGTTAGCTCTGTTCAGTGCTTGTGTGTTCATTTTGCCCTCTAGTGGCTCACAACAGAACTACTTGTGGAGCAGGTTTGACTTTCAACCCAGTAGAGGGCAATGGTACCCAAGCACACAACATACTCAGTTATTAGACAAAGCTCATCCTTGAGTCCATAGCTTCAATCAGTCCAGAGTAAATATGCAGTTATTGAAATACAGACAAAATCGTGGCATCATGGGCACAAACAGGTGCTTTGGCTCCAAAAAACATGTTTCTGAGCTAACACAGAATGTATGTTACCTGTCACAATAGGTGGGGGCTTATTTCTGGTGTGGATAAACCACAAACAAGTGACAAACAAATATTTGTGTAGGCCAGCACTCCATCCCATACAGGGTAATGGTAAAAACTAAGATAAGCTTCTATCCTATGAGAGATTTCCTTTATCTCAAGAGGTAGGGGTCTGGGAGTTTTATGTTTTGTTGTTTTTTGGGGGGGGGTGTAGGTGGGGGAAGCATGCTGGAATGTCATTAGTTCTGTATTTGCTGATAGGCAGTTCTGCATGTTACTTAGTAATAATACAGGAGCCTTCACAGATGTCATGGTTAATTACAACAGGAATCCATTTAGTGGTGTGCCATACTTGCAATTATTACAAGTGAAAAGTGGAGATGTCATGGATATTCCCAGGAACAAAAACAAAAAAATTGATTATTGGGGTATTTTGTGGTGTAGCCTTTTATAGATCCACATTGTCTAGAAGATAAATATGAGAGGTAATGTCATTTTTCTTGCTCTGAAGAATCATCAGACAGAGATAATATATGAATTATACTTCAGAGTGATGTGGTATTCCAGGTCTCAGTCCTAAAAAAACACCAGTGGAGTGAGATTATGGATAGTTGATTATCCAGTCCTATAATGAAAACTCAGGAGAGTTGCAGCTGCTTACACATGGAGAGAAATTGCTCAAAGATCTTCAACTCAGAGCCTCTGCAAATATGCTGATTACAATGACTTGTGTATATTTCTCCATCCTGAAAAGGCCACAGTCTTTGCAAAGACCAATACCTAAATACTAATGCAAAGGACACTATAGGAAAACCTAAGATGGAAGATACATAAGCACATTGTCAGTGGTAAGGAGATGCATCTCAAGGAATAGTGCTATCTTGTAGATTAGGGGTCGGCAACCTCTGGCACGTGGCTCGCCAGGGTAAGCACCCTGGCGGGCCGGGCCAGTTTATTTACCTGCCGCGTCGGCAGGTTCGGCCGATCGCGGCTCCCACTGGCCGCGGTTCGCCGTTCCGGGCCAATGGGGGCAGCGGGAAGCAGCGCGGGATGTGCTGGCCGCGGCTTCCCGTCGCCCCCGTNGTTCCCGCCCCCACCCCCTCCAAAAAAACCCTCTCTTTTGTATAGATATGTGCTATTGCACAGTGGAAACGCAGAAAATATACTCTCAAGATGGATCTCTGAGTAATTGTTCTTGAAGTTCTCCTTTAAAAAGACTTCCTTTCATATTTATTATCTATCACCACTGTATTCCATCACTGCTTTGTCTACTCCTCCTGCCATAGTTCCAAACAATATCAGGGAGAAGAAAGGACATGTATTTGGTTTGGTTTACCTGAATCTGGGTCCTGGTTTTAAGTAGTGATGGGTGACCCTCAAAAGGGCTTAGAGATTTTTCACTTCAGCTAAGCCCCTCAAAAGTTCATAACTTGCATCCCAAGTGTCTGTCCCCGTCTTCTCCTCTCTGGCTTTTCACAAAATAACCCAAACCTTTTCCTTTCCCCAAGTCTCTCTGGTGTCTTGATCCCTGAATGCACCCTGATCCCTAACTCTGTTATAGACTGGGATGTAGGCAGTCTGGCCTAGTAATCAGAGCAGGAGTCAGGTCTAGTGGGCAGAGCAGGCATCCAGGTTGGGGAACGAAGTTAGTCAACTGCTAGTTGCCAGGGATCAAGCCAGAGTCAGAACCAGGAATCAAAGCTTGTTTTAGAGCTGAGGTCAGATGCCAAGTGCCAGAGTCAGGATCAGAAGTTGGAAGCCAGGGTCGGAGCCAGGACTGGTAGCTGAGAATTGGAGGGGAGGCATAAGGGCAGGAGGACAGGCAAGGATCAAGAATGGGGCAGGAGCACGGTGGGAACAGGATCAAAGGCAGGGGTGATGCAGGAGCCAGGGGCAGACCAGAAATCAGGAACACAGTTGTGTGCAGGAGACAGGCACAAGCAGGGTCCAATGCAGCCACAACAGGAAACCACTTTGTTGCTCACACAAACTTTCTGTTCCTCCTTCTGGCTTAAATAGCGTAGTTGGACCAATCAGTGGAGCTGGGTGATCCTCCAGTCAGAGCTCCTTTGGGTAGTGCCTTGGATGGGGCTATAGTACTAGTAGCTTCTCAGCCCATCAGGTTGCAGTAGATGTTGGTTGGAGGCTAGGATGCAGTGACTGAATGGGGACACCCAGGCCTTGGTTCAAGACCTGGGACATCACCGCTCCCTCTTCTTGATCCTGATCAGGCCTTCTATCAACACAGCTATTGTTCTACCTCAGCATCTTATAGATATTCAAAATGCATCCATCGCCATAGCACATAAGGGCCTCTTGCATCTAGTGACTGTCATGAAGGTCTCTCTCATTTCTTGTATAACAGCTGCGGTAATCAAATTTCATGTGGTCCAGGGTTAATCTGGGTCAGAAATCCCTCACACTGCATGACCAACTCTCCTAATTTAAATAACTCTGAGAACCTGTGAGATTTGCAGACCACAGCCAATCCAGCAGAGATGGTCACAACCATTGAAATCCTAAAATGATCCAACTATTACTCCTACTTTGCACTTACATAGTACTTTAATTTGAGGATCTCAAAGCACTTTATGCTAATTAATTTATCAACCTCTCTACACGTTGTAAAGTAGGGTAAGTATTATTTTATCTCCTTTACAGATGGATACAGAGGTCCCCAAGTTCACTCAAGGACAGAGCTGTAAGCAGAATAGGTGAGAACGACCAAAGAAAAGAACTCAGGAGTCCTGAGCCCCAGTCTACATTCAGTGAAGATAGGAGGTCTGTTGGGGTTCATGGAAAGAGAGGAAGATAGGTTTGCCTTACAGGCAACATAAAAAAGTATTATTTGTTGTTTGTACAACTCCATGCATGTCAATGGCATTTTATAGAAAAGTAAAATGATAGATTCCTGCCTGGAAGAACTGTCAATCTAAATTACCCATAACACAATGAGCACTAACAACCATACACAAACACAGGGCTTGGGGAGATAAGGTTTACACTATAAGGGTTTCTGAGATTGAGTAAAATTTTCAAAATCACCCAAGTGACATAGAAGCCTAAATCCCATTTTCAAAAGAGATTTAGGCACATAGGCCTAAAGTGTCATTGAAAGTCAGTGGGATAGACCCAAGGTTCTACCCACTTCCCACTCATCTGTATAGGGTTGAGAGTAGGGGCCCCCATGGTGTCTGGACATAGAGCAGTGGTCCACAGCTGCAAAGAGCAAATTACAATCTTGCTCTGTATTTGCTCCTCTTTCTAAATGTAGAATAGAATAGAATAGAATAGAATAGAATAGAATAGAATTTAGAGAAAATATCTATGATGAAGTCTGGAGTGAAGAACTATTAAAAGCCTTTTAAGAGGTCTGGAATCACTATCAAAACATCCTTTGTACTGCAGCCCAACACGGGACATCAGTACCATGATATCATGATGGTAGCTAGGTGGCCAACATGAAATGAGATGTTGGTCTCAGTTTAGTTCCTAATGATCCAGTGTCCAGATTACCAGAAAAAAAGCACTACCACAATGGCAGTAATTAGCTCCCTTGTTCGCATCCTCAGCTGAGAGCCCATGGACTGAATGGGCAAGGAATGTGCCTTTTTTTGGTCACTCAGCATATGGTTGAGACAGATTTACAGGGAAGCTTGCACTGCTGTAGCCTCAGTCCGTTCTGTGATCAAGAATTTTCATTCCAAAGGGTTGTAAAGTGCAGTCCATATCACAAGCACTGGAATTACTGGAAAAAAAGTCTTAAAAAGAGATGAAGAAAGAATGACCACCCCACTATAGATATTATAGGAAACAAAGCACATTGATGGTTAGGTTACGAAACACTGTGAATTTTCACAGTGGATCAGCAGAAAGTTATGAAACACAGGTGTTCCTGTAATTGTGATACATCGGGAAAATTCACACTGTTAAATGAGCCTCAGCTTCACACTTCCACCTGTGTGATGTGGAAATGTACCGTTTGTACACTGGGCTATAATAGACAATATGTAGGAGTGATTACTGGCTGGTTCAAGACCTGCTAGGATTTTTTTCACTGTGCTCCTTTATTCATCTGAGTGTATAATTTCTGCATTTATATTTACCACAGTTGTAAAGTGGGAAATGTGTGTTATACATGCTGGTAAAATAATGATAAGAACACACAAAAATGAAGTTAAAACATTGTATGGGAGAAAAAAATCCTGAAAGCTCATATGCAAAAAGGATAGCTTTGAACCTGGAGGGTGTGTAGGAATAGGAAGGCATTTCAGAGAACTTCAAATGAAATTAGACTTTTTTCTCAGGTTAGAATTCTATTAAAATACTGTTTTTATATGTGGAGAGAGGGGGAGGATGGGTTTAGAAGAGAGGGAGTGTGCACCCTGGAAACACAGAGAAATAGAGAAATGGGGCCTGGAAAAAGATGAAGTAAAAGATCTACATAGATCACCTGAAACTGAAAATGAAGAATAAAAGGAGAACACTCCCATACACCTGCAATTTATTTTCCTTTAACATGTTTTATGGTTGTTAAAGAGAAAATCAGAGATCCAGAACTCCTGGGCTCTGTGTCAGACTCTGACACGGGCTTATCATGTGACCTGGGGCAAAATATGTAACCTGTGACTTAGTTTACCCACATTTTATTGATTTATAGGTGCTTTATTAAATAAATCTACATTTCATAAAAACTACCCGCAATGGATAACTTTAAAGAACTGCTGCTGTCTTAAAAATCAAGAGTACTCCTATTGCTCTAGAAGTTTGAACAAGAGTATTCTTAATGCAATAAAGAAAAACAGGTATTGTATGAAAGCTACTCACAGTCTGCCTGTAAAGTCAGATTCCAGTCTCATGAGCACTGGTGTAAATATGGAACAACTCGCTCCCACTGGCCGCGGTTCGCCGTTCCGGGCCAATGGGGGCAGCGGGAAGCAGCGCGGGATGTGCTGGCCGCGGCTTCCCGTCGCCCCCGTTGGCCCGGAGCAGCGAACCGCGGCCAGTGGGAGCCGCGATCGGCCGAACCGGCCGACGCGGCAGGTAAATAAACTGGCCCGGCCCGCCAGGGTGCTTACCCTGGCGAGCCGCGTGCCAGAGGTTGCCGACCCCTGTTGTAGATGAATGGGTTTCTATGCAATAATGTGGGAGTGTTAACATGAAAAAAATATTTGTGTGTTGAGGTGTGTCTTCCCATAGTTCTTGCAAATGACTGGTTAAAATTAGGCCTAATCAGTGCTTCATTTGTGCCAGAGCTTGTCGAGGCTGAGCCCTGGCACCTCTGGGCGTGCTATATCAGTTATGAAAGTAAAAAATAATTGCTTGAACCCTGGCACCTCTTTTATTACAAATTAAGCACTGGGCCTACTGGAGATCTTCTTTCACTGAGCTCTAGCATCAAGGATTATTTTCTAAGTAAGTCAAGTTAGCAAGGGTAAATAGCTGAGTCTGAAGAATGAACACCTCTGCAGCTCCACGAACTCAAGATTTTTTTTCTGATTTAAAATTGTTTCCATTAACAAAAAAATCTACTTCAAAATAATTTTTCTGACCTAGCCTTTTTTAAACTTCATTCACCTTTGTGTTTCAACTTTTCCCCTTACTCAAACTCCTTTAGTTCTAGACACATAAATAGTCCATCACTTACTGAGCTGGATATAATTAATCTATTAGATTGACTAGAGATGCAAAACTACCTTTGTAAATCACAGAGATTTGTTCAATGAGTTAGAAACATTTAAAAATATGGCTATCAGTGCCTTTGTGTGTCTCACCCTAAGTCTCTGAAAGAAGCAAAAATGTTTTATCAGTCTCAGAATAGCTCATGCTTGGACAACATATAAGTTAATAAATAAATGATGTTCTATTTATGCCGTACACTTTACATGGAAATTAATGGGTAAAAGCTGGCAGTTTGCGAGACCCTATGAACTTTTATTTAAACATAAAAAGAAAACATATTTTTCTGTGTGCTGAATAATTGCTGAGTCCAAAGATGTAGCAGCCACGGTCTCCAGGATGGAATAGTGCAGGGATCGGCAACCTTTGGGACGCTGCCCATCAGGGAAATCCGCTGGTGGGCTGGGACGGTTTGTTAACCTGCAGCGTCCGCAGGTTCGGCCGATCGCAGCTCTCACTGGCCACGGTTCACCGTTCCAGGCCAATGGGGGCTGCAGGAAGCAGCGTGGGACGAGGGAACAGTGGGTTTTCCCACATCAGTCTTTTGCACCATCACATTCTGTATCATGTCAAAGACTTCAATATCACAAAACTACTGTTTCTGAACTCTGTGGATCTACTGTAAGATTAAAGAGTGTGTTTTTTTCTTCTATTTTCAAGGAAAGTACCAAACATAAAGCAATGCGCTCCAAATATTAGAGACAGATCTCTGCATTTTCATTTTTAAAATAGTCTTCTTGCTATTTAGAGACAGGTAAAGTGGTTAAAAAATAAACCCCTCTAAAACTTTTCCCAGCCATCACACTCAATCCTATCCTGTCATTTCTCAGTGTTCGAAAGCATTCAGTTAAACAGATGTCCCCACCACCCATCTGCAATCAGATAGTTGTGTGGATTTCCAAAAATGGCCTCTATACTTTCTTACCATTCTCCTCCCTTCCACTAATTGTCTATAATTTCAGTTCTTAGACCAGGAGTTCCCAAACTTGGTTCGCAGCTTGTTCAGGATAAGCCACTGGTGCGCCGCGAGACGCTTCCCACAGCTCCCACTGGCCAGGAACGGTGAACCGTGGCCACTGGGAGCTGCGAGCAGCCGTACCTGTGGATGCTCAGGTAAACAAAATGTCTCGTGGCCCGCCAGGGGCTTATCCTGAACAAGCCGTGAACCAAGTTTGGGAACCCCTGTCTTTGAGGCTCTGCAGCTATGGCATGGGTATTTTCAGAGAGTGGAGGGACACCGACTCCAACCCTTCCAGCTTACACTTTCTCACTCGTTCAAGGGATGTCTTCTGAGCAGCTATTAGGTTTCTTTTCTCCCCTTTTTTTGAAGCATCAGTATAGCTTGATACTTCCATGAAAATTGTCAGATGAGTCCAATTGCTCAGCTTATTTAGTTTTTTCTTTAAAAGAGCACCAATTTCACAACATCTTTGCTTCCATTTATGTGAAAGTAGTGGATCTGACTGAGGAAAATAAATTTATTTTGTAACAACTCTGAATGTCTGGGTATTTTTCCTAAATTCCACCACTGTACCACAAATCTTTTGTGATGATCAACTTCCAAGCAGGAAGTCTAGTCTGATAAAATACTAAGTCAACACTAAGTTATTTAAAAAACAAACAAGTACACATTTCCTTATATCCCTTTTCAGTGTCAGGCAGAATGTTCCATTTTGCCTGGAAAAGTTTGATCAGTTTTGTCATAAACTGAAAACAAACATCTTTTCTGTTCCTGAAAACAATGAAAGTGTGTTTACCACTGTGAATGTAAAGCTGCTGGTCAAAGTTCAAATATAGTTTTCTGACAAAACTCTTATTCTAGTACGTATACTACAGCCCTTACTGTGATGTCTGAGCACCTTCTTTGTTAGGTATTTATCAGCACACCTCACACTTATTAATGTATTTATCCTCACAACATCCATGTGAGGTAGGGAAGTGCTATATCTCCATTTTACAATGGGAAATGAAGACAGAAAGAGGCTGTGACTTGCCCCAATGCCATGCAGGGTTTCTGCAGCTAAGGAAGAATTGAACCCAGGTCATGGAGTCCCCATCCCTTAACAATCCTTCTTAACATTCAAAAGATCAGTCACACTGGATAGGTCATGTTACAGGATAAAGAGTTTGGATTGTGAAGGAGAAAGGATTCTAAATCACACTAGCTTTAAAAATACTCCAATCTTATGTTGAAGAGATGACTCATTTGCTGGAAAAGTACTTTGTTAGTTGTTTCAGAAGAAGTGGGTA
Source organism: Platysternon megacephalum (assembly GCA_003942145.1). NCBI lineage: Eukaryota > Metazoa > Chordata > Testudines > Platysternidae > Platysternon > Platysternon megacephalum. The sequence continues at coordinate 3,376,572 of QXTE01000161.1, forward strand.
GGATGCCGTGGGGAAGAAACATATAGTGTATTGCTTTGTTAGTTGTTTCAGAAGAAGTGGGTAGGATGCCGTGGGGAAGAAACATATAGTGTATTGCTCTTTCCAAAAGGAATGTGATGTCTTTTGGGCCAAAACTTTGAAAGGTCTCAATTCTGCCTTCTTCCTGTTCTACTCCTTTCATGGTACTGCTCTGCTACCTACCCCAATAAAGGAGAACTAACAACTTAAAATGACTTGTTCAAAAAATTTAAGTAACACTTAACTTTCAAACGCCTGAAAAGCAAATGTAACTTTTCTTGTCTGCCTAGTAAACACTGGCATTTTTATCTGTTTGAATAATAAGAGTGGTGCTTTCCGTGCCTTCTTGGTTGCAAATATTTGAACTGCTTCCTGCTGAAGGTCCACAGTCTGGGCCAGCTCATGTTCTATTGAGATGGTTGCAAGGCCGACCAACCTCTCCTGTGTCATTGTGGAGCGTAGATGTGTTTTTATTAACTTCAGCTTGGAGAAGCTGCATTCTCCACTGGCAACTATTACAGGAAGTGTTAGAAGTATGTGCAGAGCAACAAAAGCATTTGGAAAGAGGGTGGTCATCTTATTTGTGCACATATATTCCAGAACAGCCTTTGGAGTTGATCCTGCTGAAATGTATCTTGAAAGGACTTTCAGTTCATCACCTAAATCACTCGCATCAATATCGCGCATGTCATGATGTGTCACTGTCTCTAGTGCCCTGCATTGCTGGTGTAGGTCTTCTTCAGGTATAGTGAGGAGTTTTGGAATATCATACAACATCCCAAATATACTGCTGTGTTCCCTGAACTGCATGAAACGTTCTTCAACTGACTGTATTGCATAATCTAACACCTGATTAAAGAATTCAACTTTGAATTGTTGTTTGGGGTCTCTTATGGGATTATCCCGTGCCTCGTAATCAAAATGTCTTCTTCTTCAGTGACTCTTGTATTCTTGAATGGGTGGGAAAATAGCTTCAGTGTGAAGTTCCTCTGCCAACTTCTGTGCACTCTTCAGAACATTTTGAAATCCCTCATCTGACCAGTAAGACTGTAGGTATGACTTTGCTTTGTCCGGTTGTTCCATTGCTCCAGATATATCAAGGTCAGCACCTTGGAGTCTCTTGCTTACAACATTTATTTCAAACAGTATGTCATGCCACAACACTAAGCCACACAGAAATTTGAAGTTATGTATGTTTCTGGTGATTCCATTTCCCTCTGCCTCTGTTCTCCCACAAACAGTTCTTGTTATAGCATTATCCTCCATAATGGCAAATATGGCATCATCTATCTTCCCAATTTGGTGTTTGATAGGCTTTATCGCCTCCACTCGACTTTCCCATCATGCGGCACTCAGTGGTTTCAGTGTCAGAGAGGATGTTCCCAGATGTTGCTTCAAAATTTGCCATCGATGAGTTGAAGCAGAGAAAAATACATAGATGCCTTGAATTACATTAAAAAATTCAGCAGCCTCACTAGAAACTGATGCTGCATCATTGACCACCAACTTCAATGAATGAGAACTGCATGGGACAAAAAAAGCTTGAGGGTTTAACTCTCGGATCTCTGTCTGCACTCCTCTGTTCTTTCCTTTCATGTTGGCACAATTATCGTAGCCCTGACCTCTCATGTCAGCTATCACAATTCCCATATCTGCCATCTTTTTAAGAAGAACATTTGCCATACCAACTCCTGTAGTATCATCAATGTCAATAAATTCTAGAAAATCTCTCTTACAGTCACCATTGCAGGGACATTTTCACTAGGTTCTGTTGTTGTTACAAACACACCATTAAAGTCATTTGTTCCATATGGTTGATGTCAGGTGTGCTGTCCAGAATAACAGAGTAATATCTTGCTGACTTCAGACCTGCCACAATCTTCTGTTTGACTTTTGTTGCCAGCAACGGTATGATCTCATTTTGAATTGTTTTTCCAAGGTAGTGGTGTGTGTAGATCTCTTGGGTGGTGACTCTTCTTAGATGCTCCTGGAGTACAGCATCAAACTCAGCCATCAGCTCCACAATTTTAAGGAAGTTTCCAATGTTTGGCACATACAGCTGATCTGAAGTGCCACGCAGTGCTAGGTTTTGGGTAGCAAGCATTCTCACAATGACAATGAACCTTTTCAGAATATTTTGCCAGTAAGGAGACTCTGATGTAATCTTCTCTTGATGCTGATCGTCTATGGTGGCCTTTAACCTTAGTCTCATCTCAAGCTCTTTCCACCTATGGAATGCTCTCTGGTGATTTGCTGCCTTCTCATGGGCATGCCAGATTTCTAGCCAAATTTTTCCAGTCCTTTGTTCCTGTAGAACCCAATGTGGCTGGAACATTAGACTGGAAGAGTTTGCAATAAAAACAGTATGCAGCATTCTGGGTTTATGAGTACATAAGCCATGGCCTCTCCACTTTGTCACCATTGGGGATTTAACGCCAGTAATGTGCTGGATGGAAACTTCTATTTTCATTGTCTTTGGGGAACATGAACGTTTTCACTTGCTGTGGCCCATGCAGTACAAGGAAGTCCCTCAGGCTACTACTCAAGTGGGTCCACAGTCCTGGATCATCTAGACTTAAGGAACTAAGCTCAGCAGCAGCTGTTTCTTGTGCCTCCACCACACTCTTCTCTGATCTACACTTTTCTTCAGGAATGTGCGTGGTTACATCCATTTGAGATGGAGATATGGGTGCTGCAGTAGCTGCCAGGTCACCTGCACTCTGACTAACTGGAAGATCAGGCATCTCCTCACCACTCACATCCTCACTGAGGCCAGAAGGCTCACAGTGAACATTTGTGTCTATGTATCTCAGGAGAGCTCCTTCCGACTTAGATAGAAAGCAAAGGACGCTTTTCTTTCTTTTTCTGAATGCTGCCCCAGAGGGGCGTTTTCTTCTTTCACTCATGACTGCTGTTCTGTGCCAGCTACAGTGGCTCTCAACGCTCAGTTGAAAGGGACAAATAAGCAGGCTGGTAGCAGGGCCTGAGTGAGGGAAGATATCAGTGTCTTAAAGGCCTAACTGGCTCCTACTACTTCAGTTGACTGCCTGTTCTCAAGTGGGTTCAGGGAAGCAGCAGGAAACAGGAAGCTCCCTGAGAAGCTGGTGTTAATCAGTCCAGGCTCCTGGGGGTGCTAGAGAGGTACATAAGAGGCTCCTCCTCCTCTCTCTCCCTGCAGCTCCTGCTGCTTTCCTGTTATTCCCTCTCCCCTTTTCTCCTGCCTGCCTGTTATGTCTCTTGTGCCCTCCTTCCTCCAGCACAGCACTCCACCATCTCTGTGCATCTAGAGCAGAGAGAATACATATGCACCAGCAGCAGACACAATTTTCTACACTCTGGATCCTAGTGCTCCCCCCTCCCCCCCGGTCTGGCACCTGAGGCGGCCGCCTCTCCCATTGGCTAGCCTAGGCCACTCCTTGCCTAACATGCTGGCTTTTGTGACTTGCATTCTAAGACATTTCTCTCTCTGCATCATAGCATACTCATCACCCATAGCACCCTCTTGTGTCAGGTATGAATCTACCAGGGATCTGCATTTCTGGAATCCCCTCATAGTCACTTCTTCAGCCCTGCAATAGCTTGTTTTTCTTTCTGGGATATCTGTGGCTTGGCCCTCCAGCCATCTCATGTAAAAGTTTAAACCAGGGTTCAACTAAGTCCAAAAAAGTTTTCTGAATTAATAACATCCATGTTCTGTCCCTTTCCAGACACTCTAAAATCTTCTGTGTTTCCTCTACTTCTGGACCGTGCAGAGTTCCTCACATGCTGCTTCTTCCCCAGCATGATTCCCCACACTGCCTTCCTTCCCCAGTGACTCTGACAGTTTAACATCAAGAATCTCCCTGTCATTTACAAACCCTGTCTCAAGGCTGACTACATAGAAGTCTCACTTGTGCCTGATGGACCTCTTCTAACCTATTTATATGGCCCAGGTGCCTAATAGCTCCTCAACTAATTCTATGCAGGAGACAAGCCATCAATTGCCCCACAGGTGTGAAGCATGCTTTCTTTCTCTTGTGGATGATATGGTTCACCTTATCACACTATTCCAATGCATTTTATAGGGAACCTAGGCACCTAACTTAGGCTGTGTGAATTGCAGTGCATGCCAGTGATTTTTCTAGCTGTCTAAAAGTTAGGCACTGTGATACTCAGCCTCACAACACCTAACTCCTTTTGTGTATCCAGGCCTTTATTTTCAACAAATAACTTTAAAAATTAATACATACAACACACTCAATAACTTGACTGAGTGTTGAACTACAGCCTCTAGTTCATAGCTGAGAACAAGAGGGACTTAATATATTCCACATCTCTCCATGGAGAATAATGACCTTTGGTTTGTTATAGCCACCTTCCACCACATTCATATTAACTCAGCTGCATATACAGTTAGAGCTGGATGAATAATGGATTTTGGGTGAATTGAAAAGTAAAATAATATTAATAATTTTAGGTCAAACAAAATATTTTATTTCACCTGAAGAACCATATTTTGTTTTGATTGTAAGCATTTTTTTAACTTTTATTTTTAATAGACAATTAAAGGAAAATTCAAAACAAAAAGTAATTTCAGATGAAAAACTTGAAACATCTAATTTCCAAATGTCAAAATAAAATGTTTCAAATTTTTCAGAATGTCCGTCCCCCCCCCGATATAACAATTCAGTGGAATTAACACAATTTCATTAAATGTTTTGGTGCTGCCGAATCTGCCAAAAAGTTTCAACTGAATTTTTTTTCTCAGCTCTATACACAGGACTGTTTCTGCTACCCTTTCCTCACACTGAGCAGTCCCCTAGACTGCAAAAAGTCTATTGAAATTAGTGTGATGGCTTACAGAGTATCAATGGGAGTGAGGATGGCAGAATTAGAATCACAGTGCTCTAAGATAGGTGAGAGAAATTCCATTAAAAAGGGGGGGGGGGAGAATGCTAAGGTAATGGAGGGGGAACAGAGGACAAATATTAGGCAGAAAATACATTTTCTTCTGAAAAAGAAAAAGAAAAAAACAAGACAACACGTTTATAGGAAGACTGTGTATATCTCTGTTTTCCAATTGTTCCAGGAAAGCCAGTATGCCATAAGGACATTTTCACTGATTAGGCACACCTGCTGTACCAGCTTTGTAGGCCTCTGTCAGGCTGCGATAGATATATCAGTTAATAGAAGTGGCCATCACTGTGGTGTATTGAAAACTGTGGACAAATGATAAGCTGTCACATTAAATTTTAAGGGTTTTCCAGGCAATGGATGCTGGCAAGGACATATGTAGGGAAGTGTATGACTATAGCCTAGGAGTAATTAGTTTTGTAGTCAGCCAGCTTTGAGTAAGGTGGCTTGAGTTGTGCATCTCTTCTTTAGGGAGCAGCCTGCTTTGTCTCTCTCTGTTTTGGGGTTCTTGTGTTTTATCATTCTGAATTCTAAGAAATAAAGTAGTGTTATGTTGCAACCTTCCTGCAAGAGTACTTTGTATTTTTATCTGACTTCTTTGTTTGTTTGCCATAAAACATAATAGAGAAAACTGGTGATCAGGCTGGAATTATTAAACAACACAAACCAAAAGAATAAAGATGAAATCTCTGCATATAGCAATATGGACAGTTTCTGTTTTAATGAAAGGAAGATTTTGCAACATATACTTAGAGTCTTGAGCAGTATTTTTACACTATGGAAATACTGGTAAAGAAATGGCTGTTTTCCCAACACTGGCAGGGAAAAAAGAAAAACACATTTACAGTGCTTAAAGACTTATGTTTTCCACACAAACCTGCTGAGCTGGTGAATAAGGACATAATAGAGATTTTAAAGAAATACTATTTGCCTACCTCAAACTTTTAAACCGAACAATAAAAGTTTCATCGAAGAAACCAATGAAAGGTGAAAGTATCTGTGAATTTTTGGCAAGCCTGAAAAAAAACCCTGTCTGCTACTTGATGTTATGGTAATTTTCTGTAAGAGGCTCTCAGGTATTTGTTTTTGGAGTAAAACACCCTGCATTAAGAAAGAGGCAATTGAATGTTGTGTATAAGAAGGAACTGCTACTACAGGGAGCTGTAGAGTCTGCTCTGTTCTTTGAGTCAACAAAATTTGAAAATAAACTGATCCCATTATGCCATGCCTTGGAAGAGAGGCCAGACCAGGGATGAAGAAGATGAAGACACAGGTCAGCACCTCTCACAGGATCCAAAAACGATGGAGGAACCATGTTCCCACTGTTTCGGGACTTCACACCAGTAGCAGCAGTGTTTCTTTAATAAGCTCAAGTGCTTGGAAAAAGTTTGGGAAAAAGGGACATATGTAGGGAAGTGTATGACTATAGCCTAGGAGTAATTAGTTTTATAGTCAGCCAGCTTTGAGTGGCCCAGGCTTGCCACAGTGCACCACACCACACCAAAGGTTATGCTCAGAGGAAGCCATCAAGTAGGAGCCACCAACTTAGTTATACTTTTCTGCCAGTCGTTCTGTCTTCAGGAGATCAAAATTAATGTAGTACTTATACTTTGAATTTCTATAGCACATTCCATCTGAGGATTTTAATGTTCTTAACAAACATTAATGAATTTATCAACACAATACCCTGTGAAGTAGGGAAGTATTACTATACCAGTTTTATAGATAGAGAAACTGAGGCAGAGCAAAGTGATCCTGAGGTCATATATGCAGTTAGGAACAAAACTGGAAAGTAAGTCCACATTGCCTGTCTCCCAGTTTTGTAAATGTACCTGTTCTTTCTATATTAAGCTGCAGTGCTTCATGATGGTCTCAATCTTGGAGGGTAAAATCTTCTTGTTGTTTAATTTTTCTAGAGTTTATTTTAGTAAACATTGCAAAGGTTGTTTCAAATCAACACATACAAAAATGCACTATTTATTGTAGCAATACCTAATCTCTTGATTTTAATATGATTGCACAAGATGTAAGACAGGAAAGATTTTGGCCCTAAGAATTCCCATTCTTGTGGAACTCACAAATAGAAAATAAATGATAGGAACTATGCTAGAGATTCTATTTGGAATTCTCAAATGGGCAGTTGTCATGCTCCAAACTTCTGGTCAAACTGATTACCCAGCCCCAGTAATTAGTGCCACTTAATGCTGCTCAGTGTATTAGAAATCTCTTGTCAGAAGATGCCCTGGGCTTAGTGCAGGGTGACCAAACTAATTCTCCCTCTTACAGCAGTCAGAAATTCTAGGTCAGGGATAAGCAAGATATGCTCACACTTCAGCTGACTGATTAGATCTGGATCTGGGGGGAAAAATGTCCTGTAATTGAGTCATGAATGCAACGGACCCTTCACCTTCATTAATATGAATGTTCACTGAAAAGTAAGGTTAGCAGAAAAATAATTAGTATATTTCAGTAGCAACTTGGTGAGCTCTGTTTAAATACTTCTCTCCAAGTGGAAAACGTTCCCCAAGAGCCCCAGATGTTATGTGCTTTTTGTACTCAAAATATGCTTGACTAGTTAAGCAGAAGTATAAAAGTGCTGCACCATATAACAAAATAAGAATGAAAGTTTTTTCTATCAGGAACAGTGGCTTCAGAGACAGAGCGACTGATCCACCAGGCTATTGAACTCAACTGAAATCTCTCCATTGACTTCAGCTGGCTTTGTATCAGCCCTGAAGTTTATATAATACCACATGTGGTTTGAGAGGACTTCACAATTGGGTTAATTAAAATGAGTTTCATTGTGTCCTAAATCATGAGTTTAATAAAGAATTTGAATCTATGCCAGAGAGAAAGTTGATATGGAAAATGGTTTTCAGCCTTTCAGAAGGCATGAGAGTATGGTATAGGACAGATGTTAGCTAATAATCTGTGCATATTTGATAGTATTTAATATTTAAAAGTCACCTGTGGCTTATACATTGATGTTTCTTGGGGGTTTCCAAGGACTTGGACCGAATTTTAAGAGATGCTGATCACCTGTACGGGGCTGTCCATAAATGACATAGCACATTGGAGGGTGGAGATGGGTCCTTAATTTTGTGTGTTTGGTTCAGTGTTACAAAGTGTTACAAGAAATGTGTGGGTCTGGAAAATCACCAAAAAAAGTTATGTAATTTATGGACAGCCTCTATCTCCAATTCACCTGGGAGTTGTGGACTCTTAGTAACTCTGAAAAGTGGCACATTGACTTTACTAGGAGTTGATTTAGGCTAGCAAGAGTGCTTTTGCAAATGCCTTCTTTAGTGCTTCGTTTGGCAACTGTTTAAAGAGCATCTAATTTATTTTGCAGTTTGACAGCCTACACAATATCTTACATAACTATTCTCTCTGCTCACTGAAGGTATAGCTGCAAGACAGCAACTTGTATTAACATAATGTGTTAAAAATGTGTACATTGTATACATGATGCTTTTAAAAATCCCACCCTAGTAGGCAAGGACATCATACTATGCCAATTTCACAACCAAAAGAATTGGAAAAGTTTAGGTGACTAGAAGGGAAGTGAAATATAAATATATGTATGTGTATTCATAGAAACAACTTCACGAAGCGGCCTACTCTGTACTATTGAAACCATTAGGAGTGTCCCATAGATTTTAATAGGTGCGTGTTTTGGGCTCAAAACATAAGTTAAATTATATTTCAGATAGCTTAGCATACATACACTTTCTGAACATAATTAAACCTGAAAAATAAGAGAGCCTACTATTTAATTCTGAATGACATTCTACAATAGTGATTGCAATTAATAATAAAATGCATCTTTCTGTTTAATGAACTGTGAATAATCAAGTTTTATTTAAAAAAGCCCTAATTTGTTTAGGTACATGCACTGCCTATTTATCCAATTATTCCTGCAAAATTACAAATGGAGAAAGTCGAATCTGTTAAATTAAGAAGGTCACCCAAAGTAATTAAGACTGCTGAAGCATATTATTAATACTTTACAGGAGGAGGGGCATTGTGAAATTTACCTGCTTCCCCTTGTTACGTGAGTAATGGGCTTTGGTCTCACCAGTGTTTAAATGAGTTGAATTACAGATACAAACAGATTACAAGAAGAGAGCAAAGTTCCTGACAAGAACAGGTCTTATCAGATGCAAAGGGGACTAAAAAGTATTTCTTTTCCTCACTAATTCGGACTCAGCATGTGTTATTAATTGTATGATGAGAGTTTGGAGATTTATTTAGTTTTTTTGGCACAGGCTTCAGAAAGTACTAATACATTTAATGGGTGAAAAAGAGCAAAATGTGTTTGAAATAAATTAAAACTATTAGATGAAAACTGAGTGAAGGATAAACATAATCCAGTGGTAAATTTACCTATCTGTTAGGGGGCAGTTTGGAACCAGTCCTGGAGCCAGAGTGAAAGTGGAAGAAATAGGAAACAAGAAGATATGTCCCTCTATCAGGTGATGGCTAATTCTCATTTTGTTTATGATTTCTATAAAATACTTAATGTTCCCATACGTGGATCAATTCCCAACTCTGCTAGACACTTAATAAACAGTTAGCACAAAGACAGTCCTTACCCCAGACTGCTCTCCATCTAGGATTTAGACAGTGTGCAGCAGGTGAATAACAGACACATGTTAGAGAAGGGGTATGAGAGGATAAGTTAACAGTGGATAGATAGTCTTAGCATTTAAGCCTGTGCTTGAGCATGTCCGTAAACAGATTTTGAAGTGCTTTCCTGAATTAGAGCCATAGTGCTCTCAGTTGTCAAAGGATGGTGTGGTTTCCCTGGTATTTTAAAAGAATAAGGAGGCATTAACATTCCCAATACATCCAAGCAGCTCTATCTAGGGGGTGTAACATTTTATCACCCTTTACACAACTCTGTGCTCTAATGGCATAACAGACTTTAACAGAAAAGCAGCTGTTCTTCAATTCTTTGTTTTGGTTTGGTTTGGCTTTTTGGGAAAATTTTATTATAAACACAACTACTATACGTCTGAGCAACTAAACTTGTGTGAAAAAATAAATAAAAACAAATGCCTAGTAACCTGTTCTGTAATTGTTTTTCTTGCAGGTGTGTTGCACATGCCCATTCCACATGGCTCGAGCTGCCCAATGGGTACTGCTGAAGGAAAGGTTTTCGATGGCCGTGGGCTGGGCACACAGACACCAAGAGTGGAATGTGTAATCACTTGAACAAGAAGCATTGGATTAGGAACAGACAAGGTAACAGATCTCGAGAACTGATGAACAGCAATAAGATAAAATGAAGGGGTGTGTGACACAGAAACTGGGGGGACAATACTTGTTTATTTTTTCTGGCCTTTCTAAGGCTATGTCTATACTTATGGTAGTTTGTAAAGGCTTGTCACTGTGGTGTGTAGCTACACATAGCAGTGAAAGGCTCTGGCAGCAGGGAGGGAGTGGGACACTACACTACTAAAAATATCAGTGTAGCTCTAGGAGGCACTGCTTGGGTATGTAGAGAAGTGCATAGAGTATATACCCTGGAGATTCACTCTACACACTTAAACCATGTCTCACTATCTACACTGATATTTATACCCATGCTGAGCGTGCAGTGTTTGTACTCTACATGCCACTCTAAATATAGATGTTCTCAAACTAGCATGGGAAACTTGCTGGCAGAAATCACCAAATATGTAAGACTTAGTTAGTGGAATATTCAACTTCCGGGGAGAGCGGGGAAATATTGGTCAAGGATGAACATCAAAAGGCTTTGTATAATTGTCCAAACATTCAGGTGATTATCCACAGCCTTTTTTGGGCCTAGACCTACTCCCATCTCATTACCATCTGAGCTCTTTTTCCTCTTCAGAATCTCCCAATAAGCTCACTTTTCCTATCTTGTGGCAGGTCTTCTTGAGGCGTAGAAGGTCCCTCTCTCTCACTGCTGTGGTCTTGGAGAGAACAGCTGTGTAGCTCACTTCTTTCCTTTCTCTCTGATCTGCAGATCTTCCTGGGGAGCATCCTGCTCTCCTGTCATGGCGTATCTGGACAGTACACTGCTCCCCTCATTATGCATATATTCTCTGGAGACTGCTGGTGGACTTGCTCTTGATTTACACTGTGCAAGTCTTGCTAGATATGGGTCAGGCCCTTAGCTAGTTCCTTTTTGAGAGTATGCAAGTGGGGAAACTTGCTTTCTTTTTTGGCAGGAGAAGGAGTAGGACAACAAGATTCTCTGCTGTCTTGCACCTTGTATGGTAAACTATATCTGTAAAAAGTGAATTTAAAATGCTATAAGCATAAATGACCACACAGGAGGTGGGGCTGTGAAAAATCATACAGTGACTTTAATTTATCTTGAATAACTTGACCATTTGTTACCACATTGTGCTTGGCTCTGCAAGTGTGCATACGGAGAGGAAAGGCACAAGGAAATTCCTCACTCCTTGTGCAGAGGGGGGCACAGTTTCACTTCTTGCCTTTCCAGAGGGGGCATGATCGTCATCCAACCCTCTGTTCAAATGTGCACATTGCACCTTGCAGAAAGGCTAATACAACAGCCTCCTGCGCTCCCCATAGCTCCAAGATTCATAGTACTTGTCTACAGCACAAGACTTCTAGGTGCTCCTGCTGGGGTGGCTCAATCACAATCGTGTAAGCACCTATGCAGATGGACAGTTGTAATCATTATTGGCGTGATCCAACTCTCATTGAAGTCAGTTGTATTCTTTCTACTGACTCCATTGGGCATTGGATCAGCCCCTATATGTCTAGTTCCCCTGATATTAATCGGACTACTCATGCAAGTACAATCATGATTAAGTGTTTATAGGTTATAGGCCTTAATTTGTAAGAACCAATTATTTTGATTTTATTTGCATACAATATGGCTGATTTTTTTTTCGAATGTAAATGTAGTGGAATTCCAGTTAGATATCAGAAAGACTCTCGGTGTCTTGCTCATATTAAATACACAGACAAAAGTTTTGTAGATTACTTTATCTGTGAAAGAAGGATATTTTACTACTGCTGCATGTTTTTATACTAATAAATCTATACAGACATATAAAGGACCTAAATAGACACCCTACATAGACATTGTTATTTGTAAAGTGAATGTGCCTAGTGAAATTTACTAAATCAGCATAAAATATTTTGATTGCCAAGCAAATTCACCCTTCCCCAATTTCCCCCCATGCTTGCCTTTTTACTTGCTCCAGAGAGAAATGGCAGGCTAATGACATTTAGAGTGATGCCAGAATTGTCTGTCATCCTTCTCTGCAATTCTTTCCAGAAAAGTTAGACAAATACATATTTATAGTCTATACAAATTAAATATAAATAAAGTGTGTTAAAACAACTTTAAGTGTGTGTCAAACGGGCTTATAAAGAGAATTCAAATGTAAGTCTATGAATAGACTTCAATTTGCCCCATTGTGCCTAGGCTGCAGTTGAACCTTATGCCATAATACCCACACACAACAGAGCCAAGACTTGAGTTGAAACTGTCATTGAAATCCATGGGATTTTTATACTGTTCACAGAATAATCCTTGGATCATAGATTTTCAGACCAGCTTCAGCCTAGCCTCTAGGTTTGCGGATGAAAGTTATTGAAGGAACAGCTGATATTGTTCAGATGACTAAATATCTGATTGCATCTACTACACAGGAGTTTAGGGCCCAACACAGTTCCGATTAAAGTCAATAAAAAAAAATCACATTTGCTTTATTGAGAAACCAGGTGAAATGGAAAGTGTACTCATGGAATAACCACTATATTGTAGGTAATATCATGGTCATAACAGCATGGATGTAGATTCATCAGGAGAAGCAGAAAGGCTGAGTAAATGTTAAGCCTATATACATAGGGGAAGGGCTGAAAGTAACTGAGTTGGGAAAGGAGTACAAGACTGAAGGTAAGTCAGAATCACTCTGGCAGGAAATTGGATGTTGTAATAGATCCAAATGTATATTGGATATTTGTTATAGACCACCAGATCAAAAGCAGCATGAAGATGAGGAAATGGCCTGTGAAATCAAAAGGGCCTGCAATAAAAAAGAAAACAGTACTGATGGGAAATTTTAATTACCTGAACATAAACTGGAATGAACCTGAAGTAAGGCTATCGTCAGAAAAGTGACTCTGCAAAGAATAATATTTTGATGTTCCACTTTAGTTCTTTCTAAATGGCTCCCACATCAAATTTGTTCAGTTTACAAATCAAAATTAAATGTTTCTGTCTTCCAGCACTTCAAGCTCAATTTAATCTCTGAAAATCAATTGGTGTATTTCCTGCATTTTGCACCATCACCAGAGCCAGTCCTAACAATATTCTGGAATCAGACTTTAAAGAGCAATTATTTTCATGATAGACAAAGGAGAATCACACACTTTTCCTCAGATACTTTGGTGCTGCACTGCTCAGAGTAGGGAGATTTGTTTATGTTAATAAGCTAAGCTAAGCTAGACAGATAGGAGGCAAAGGTGTGTAAATGCAAGATTCCACTTGTCTAACAATAACCCCACTTTTTACATAGTTGTAAAGCTGGCAGATCTTTTATGGACATGCTGAATGACTTCACCCACAAACAGCATGCTGCATAAGGAAACACATGGCAACATGACTCACTTTGGTAATAAACAATATAAATGATATGATGGTAAGAATAGATACATGAAAAAATCTTTGAAACAGTGGCCAAGATCTCTTCAACTTCAAAAATAAGAACACAGAAACTGAACTACATGGAAAGCTGAAACTCATAGATGTCTGGAGGGTGATGAGTCATCCCTGAACGAAGGCCTGATTAAGCCACATGTGGTGAGGAGTCATTCCTGTGCTAGACCCCAGCCAATCCAAAAGCCAGTAGGTGGTCTGGTGATTCTCAGAGCAGGTATATAGCCTCACAGGAGACACAGCAGCTCAGTCTGCCCAATGTCACTTCATGGCTTGGAATTTTACCCTGTCTTATAGCTGTGACAGTCTCTATAGGCCTTAGGATGCTCCAGTGCTGCCCTGGCTCCAGGCTTGTTCCCAGCCCTGCTCCTACTCCAGCTCTGTCCTCACAACAGCCTAGCTCTCTGTCCTATGCTTGCCTTGTTCCAACCTTGCTCTTGACTCATGATTCCAGCTCTTAATGCTGGCTCTGGTTCAGAGCACAACTGCCACCATACAAACAACTAGGCCCAACAGCCACTGTTCCAAACACTAGGCCTGACCATTCATGTCTTGGTATCTAACAGTTTGGGCAGACTGACTTATCAGGCTCAATGGCCAAGAAGGATCTTCTAGACTCTCAAATCATATAAGATTAGGGTTGGAAGAGACCTCAGGAGGTCATCTAATCCAACTCCCTGCTCAAAGCAGGACCAACCCCAACAGATGCCCCCTACAGTCAAAATGAAATGTCTAGGCACTCCCATCACTGAGATGGCGGAGGTAGTTCAAGGTCTCCAGAACCAAGTGACCCAGCTACAATGGGAAAATGCCTCCCTCTGCTTGCAGATCCCAGCCCCCCTCCTCTCTCCCGCACGATTAGCTGTGCCGGCACAAGATCTAGACCTGAAGATCCCGCTATCAGAGAGATTTGATGGGAACTGTTGGAAGTTTGTGGGTTCCTCAATCAGTGTTGCCTGTTGTTCCTGTTTTGCCCAGTGATGTACCTGTATGACCAAACTAAGGTATGGATCATCTTCAGTTTATTGACGGGTGAAGCACTGGATTGGAGTGGGGAGACCAGATGTTTCATAACTTTGATGAATTTGTTCATGTCTTTTCACTCAGGTTTGATGACCCAAACTGTACCCAATCTGCTGAAGTTGTCCCCTGCAGTTGTTCAAACAAGGGCCCCAACCTGTCACAGCATATGCCACTCATTTCCAATGCTTGGTTGCTGACATGGCCTGAAGTGAAGTAGTGCAGGTTTACCATTTCTACTGAGATCTCAATGACTAGATTAGAGATGAACTGGCCAGGGTTCATCTACCCACTTTATTGTACCACTATATCAATTTGTGTATCCAAATTGACAATCAAATGTTTGAGCATTGTCAGGAAAGAAGGAAGGCATATTCTCGGCCCCTGCCTAACACTGCCCTATCTGCTTTCAGCATCAGAAGACTAGAAATAAGTGACAGGGACATTTTGTAATATTACTGCTTACTAGTGGTGAAGGCTAAGATTTTTCCCCCCTTATTCTGCAATCCATGATGTCTCAAAGTAAAGAGCTACTCGATGAACCACAATTGTCTCCATCATCTATTTGAGATGTTTCTTTCTCCAAAGAGCTCTAATAATACTATAGCAGACTCTAACCAATTTCTCTGTATTACTGCTTATTGAAGAAATTTTAAAGGAACCTTTTTCTCCCGTTCCATTGAAATTGAAATGCTTCACAAAATCAAGTTGATTTTGCTGAAATTTCATTTTGGAAGAAAATTGGAGAGAAAAAATTCCAACAACGTCTAAACACCCTGTTTTGACACTTTTTCAGAATGAAACATTTTGATTTTTCATTTTGCAATAATTATATATTATAATGAAAAGTGTAAATCAAAAGGAACCATGTTGTTGTCCTATTGAAACATCTCAATCTACCCGAAAATAATTTTTCTTTGGAAATTTCCTAAAGAATTTTGAAAAATTCTGTTTTCAGTATGATTTTGAACTAAGCCAAATTTTGAAATCTTGTAGTCTTTCGTAGAACGGAACTTCCATCCTCTGTTCAGCTGTACTACATAGGCTCAGGCCTATCTGGGGTAACAAGTGGTTGGTGACAATACATCTCAAAGAATATTTATTGGTTTGGTTTAATCTGTGGAACCAGTGTCAATGCTGAAGAGAACATGTGTCCTGCACTGGCTAAATTTCAGTCAGTCACAAAAGCTTCTTATTGCATCTAGTGATTCCCCCTCCCCCCCCCCCAGCTACAAGTCATAAGAGATAGATTATGGATCCCTTGGTTAAAAACAGAGGCTAAATTCAAAACTGAGGGAGATTGTGAAAATGAGCTGCTGAACTCTAAAACATACCATATGCTGGTGCTTGCTCAAAAAAAAACAGTGTTGGATAGCAATTCACTTCCCTAACTCCCTTCCAGCATATAACCTTCCCTTTCAGGGAAAAGTCATTGAGAAAGTGATAGCCTGCCAACTCCAGCAATACTTGATATTTTCAGACTTCAGTCCAAGTTTTGTCACAGAGTCAGCAATAATTACGATAGTCAGTTATCACCTCAGAATAATGAGCAGAAGGTAGACATCCATATTTTTAGATCTGCCAATGACCTGTTACACGAAGATGTTACTCACTTGATTACGAAACCTTCTTCTTTATTCATATGGTGATGGTGGAACAGTGAAATCAATGGCATGACTACAGTTAGATCTTAAGGTCTCTTATCCAGTACAGAGCAGTGGGAGTAGCCATGTGAACTGGAACCTCCAGAATCAGAATAGATTGCGCAATTGTCCATGATGTGTCTGACAGTTTGCAGCACATCACAGTTCAGCAATTCCCTGGCTTTCAATCTATGGAATAAGTATGCACATCTTCCATGTCTGATGTGGCTATGGTTTAGAGCTGTCCATATGCACCATGGGGAGGAGAAGCCCGGCACTTGCACACTTGGGTCATGGATTAGATTTTTGTTTTGTACATCAGCAGCCAACCAGGCTTCAGATCATCATATGCAAAGTCCTTTTCTTCTGCAAGGAGGGCTGTGGCACAAGACCAGAAGGGATTTCTTGATTTTAGTTGGGGGACAAAGAGGATGATTTTGGTCATTGTGGAGCAGTAGTGTAATATTTGCCATAATCTTTATGGACTCCCTAACTGTCACTGCATCTCATTAGATATTTGCTGGCCCAATGTTAGCCAGTACCAATAGCCATGGAAGTGTCATTGATGGGAGGGTGCCGCTAATTATGCAGAGAGCAGAGCTAATTTCGGTGGCCACCAAAATAGTGTGTGGGCTTCCGCTCCCAACTGGGGCACAGTATTTCACTGTAGAGTGGACCAGAGCTAATGTTGATATTCAGAGCATGCATGTGTGTCGCTTCCCCAACATGTTCCTGCAAGCTTCCGTATTATGTTGACCCTGGCCTTTGTTTTCCTTTTGGTTTATTCAAGGTGGTGATGGAAGCTGAGTGTGTGGTCCAGGGTTATCTTCAGGTACCGCAGATTATGACCCTGCATCATGGTGACCCACAGAAATTGATGTTTAATGTCTTCTTGGCGTTGGCATTATTCAAATGGAAAGTTGAGACCACTGTTTTTGCACATTTGTCTTTAACTGCCATGCCTTGAGTAAAGGGTTCTAGTGGTTTAGGTCTAGTTCTAGAATCTTTTCCTTTTAAAGGAATTGCCTTAAAGTTGTTCCACTCTTTCTTTTCAGATAAATCAAAGAAGGTGGCTCAAGGTAACTGTTCTTCCTCCTCAAGGATTTTTAGTTGTGGTATGCCTGAGCAGTTTGGTGTTTATCAGAAACCACTAAGGACATTACGAAGATGCATGGGCTAATGTCATCATTATGCTGGTGACTTTCAGCTTTGGCTCTTTCAACAGGCTCTAACAGCATTGTTTCCCTTCTCCCTAAAGGCTTGTCAGAGACAGGAATTTAGATTAAAAGCTAACTAGTTTAGGCTCATTTCAGGTAAGATGGAAGTTATACTGGCACAAGAAAACACTCTGAAGAACTGGCAAAGACAAAATCTGCTCACTCAAGTGAGGAGTTCTGCCCACCCGTTGTCAAAATGCTTTGCAAACTCAGGTTCTGTTTAGATTCCTGATGCAGCATTAGGCTTTTCCAATCAGTGGTGATTATTCTAGGAGAAAAAGTTTGCTTTAGCAAAGCTTTAAAAAAATCTATTTTTGTGCTACAATTTTTTTGCAAGATGTAATGATGCAGGACTCGCCCCTACGGCGCCTCCTGCTGGTTGTCTTCAGGTATTAGCTCGTTCCAGCTCTGGAGCGCCCTCTGCAGGCCGGTGATCTGCCTTGCCGCTGGCCCCCAGACCCCGGTGCCCTTTTATCTAGGGGGCTTCCCCCTGACAGTACCCCACAGTTCTGGGTCTCCCCCTCCCAGGGGAACCCCCACCCACTCTCCCCACTTCTGCTCAGTATAAGGCTACTGCCCAGTCTCCATCTAGCCCCCGTTCACTGGGGCAGACTGCAGTATAAGCCACTCATCACAGGCAAAGGGGGTTCGGACCTGCTGCCTCTGCCGACCGATGGGCTGCCCCCTGCAACCCTGCACCTATTCGGCCTTACGCTAGGCCTGCAGCCTGGGGTTTTCCTAGGCAAGAGCTCCCCGGCTCCCTTGGCCTTTCCCCAGCCCTGCTTCACTCAGGTACCCTGTGTAAGCTCCCTGCAGCCAGGCCCGTCTCTCTCTGAATGCAGAGAGAGGCTCCTGGCTTCCAGCCTCTTATATAGGGCCAGCTGAGGCCTGATGGGGCATGGCCCAGCTGCAGCTGCCTCCCCAATCAGCCTAGCAGCTTTTCCTCTGCCACAACCCTCTTCAAGGGCTGTTTTTAACCACTCTGGGCAGGAGCGGGGTGACCACCCTGCTACACAAGAAAATATAGCTTATTTGTGTATTTTACCTCAGAACACAATCTGAGCACTTTACACAGCAACAAGAAATGCCATCTGCCATCACAGAGTACCCAAGAACAAACCATCACCAGGGCCTGTGTGCTGAAGCAACTCTCTCACATGAACACTGCCTAGTTTAACAGCTCACATAAGTTTAAGGGATACAGATAATATGAAAAAGTACCAGTTCTTCTTCTCTTTTTGTTTGTCTGCACACTGGAAGCTACTGTTTGTACTGCTTCTGGCTCAACTGAACTACATAAACCTGTGGATGTACCATAAATCTTTTTAAAAAGCATAAAAAATGTAATAAATATTAATAAAAATAATACTAATTGACATTTTTTTCAAAGCATTGTACTGCACAAACATAAATGAAAGAACAAGGGTCAGACTCACATACACCAGTTACATTATAAAGCCTGATCATTACCTGGAAATCATTCATACAATTTTAACACGTGGGTATCTTAAAGGAGCTAAACTTAAAGTGTTTTTTTTTTCTTTTCAATCCACATTAAACTGTGGTTTATTCATAGATTGCAAACAAAAATAAAGTGACACCATAGAACAGTAACACAATGAATCCAAAATGAACAGGGTAGCTGTGAAGCTGGCCTCAAAATTAATGAAATCATCCAAAGCAGAATTATCTATAGTTTTATAGAGCCAGATCTAAAGCCTACTGAAGTCAATAAAATGACTCTAATTGACTTCAGTGGGCTTTGGATCAGACCCACAGCACCGGAGATATCTCAGCAAACTTGACCTGTGTCTGTGTCCTACATTATTTGTTGACTTGTGTATTTACTAGTTGTTCTATTACAGGCAAGTATAATTTGAGAGAGGAGAGGGAAATTGGTAACGGATCAATTGTCTTTTGAATGCACAGAGCTGCACCACTCCAAGGGGAGATTGGGGAAGAATTCAGCTTCAGTGAGTAGAGGGCACACAGTATCTTTTAAAGTTGTTTAATGTTTTAAAGTTGTTTAAAGTTGTGTCTGAAACAGCAACATATCCAATCAGAACACCATGTCTCTGCAGTTTTCAGAATGTGGATATCGTTTAAAAACTAAAAAAATCTGATCAACTCCATAACTTGTCAAAAAGACCAAAAATGTTTGCAAAACGTTGTCAATTATTTTTCCATTTTTTCTTTGAAAATCAAATTTGATGAAAAATATCATCAAAAATTAAAAATTTTGAGACTATTACTTTGATAATCACTGGGCCAGAGAGAATTACTCTCTATTCCAGTTGGATAGCACTCACCCAGGAGACCACTTTCTAGTCTCTGCTCAAATGATTATTTACATATTTTATACAAAGTGAAACAGCTTCAACAGCTGAGAAATACTGTATAACCTGGTTGATTAGAGCATGGAGTTCAGAGACCTGGGTTCAAAACTCTGCTCTGAATCAGGTCTGGTCTCCTACATTTCCAGGAAGTGCTCTAACTATTGGGGTAAGGAGGGGACACATCAACCACTTCCTCAGTGGCAGTGTTTTGTGCTGGGCCCAATCTGGTAAATGGCTTCTGAGCATGCCTACTGGATTAGGCAAAATAAGTGGGAGACGGGAACACCTAGTTTGAGGACCCTCCAGAGCTTAGCTGCTGAGCTGCTCAGTGGTGTTACAACTTAGGTGTCTTTGTATATGAAATTCAGGCACTTAGGGGACTTCTCTGTAAATGTAGGCACCTACAGGGTTAGGTACCAGCTGAGCAGGGGTTGTGAGGATCTAAATTTTGAACTTAGGCATCAAAAGTTGCAGTTAGGTACCTAAATCCTTTGTGGATTTAGCTTTCACATTACATGAACCTAGTGCAGCCCCACTGAAATCAATTGAACTATGCTGATTTACAATAGTTGAAAATCTAGACTTCGATCTTTACCCACAGATTGTGTGTGCACTGTTGATTATGCCATAAATTTGGGGAAGATACATTGTATTCTTCATACTAATGAAAGAGTTTGTCTCCCTGCTTGAAATGAAAAACTGATCCTTACCTTATCTCATCTTAATAATACCATATTACATTCATAGGAGAGGAGTACTCCTTGGTAAGTTACCTAATAATTACCCAAATAAGTCTACAGTAGTAAAGAAAAAATAAGTATAGGTTAAATGTAGGGGTTCTACAAGTATATAAAAAAAGTACAATCTCATTTCTTAAATGAAAACCATAACCTGGGAATGTGTTGGTATTGTTGTACCCCAGAACAGAGAAAACCTACCAGTTCCTTCAGCACTTAGAATGCCAAAATGTTTATTCCTAATCGTAAGCTTCATAAAAATATCATATCCTCTTGTGTTGACCAGTTAGATGAGACCCAGCTTCTGGAAGAAGATAAAATATGTCTGTAAATAACACTGAAAACTACCATTTTCCCTGACATAACCAGCAAGCTATTCACTGATAATTGTGTTTTCTGTTGCTCTCAGTTTGACTTTGGTAGAGAGAAGAAAGCAATTTGTTTGTTTTAGATTTGTTTCTATGGCAATTAGAGTATCTGTCATTAATCACTACTTTGTTACTATGGTTACCACTGTTAATTTCAGTTTATTAATGCTCTGGAACATAAAATAATACCCTCTAGACTAATTGCATTACAGTAGCAGTTAAATGTTACAAGCTCTGCTGATACAGGTTTCACCTACATTTGGCCCTGCAAAACTAATCACTCACAGAAACCTAATCAGTGAATCTAATCAGTAAAGAAATACAAATCCATTTCTAGAGACAGCAAGGATTTACTGTGAATGCAGGAAAGTTTCCTTACTGAATTACGAGTTTAAAAAGAAAAGAAAACAAAAAGTCAATACAATAACAAACCCATAATTATTGTATCCATTTTTAATCTAGTTTTGGCCCTATTTTACAGAACTCATCACTCATCTGGTCCAATTTAGCCTGTTTTCAGGAATTTGAATGCCAATGCTTAGTTCCATTTGTAAGTTGGACTTCCTGTATATATCAACTGATCATGTTTTTTAAAGAGTGACAGAATTGTCAATATGCTTGCCTTATGGTGGATTGGTTTTATTACAGGTTCATCCTTAGCAGGCTAGCTTTAAACTCAATAAATGTATTTTATTTAGTCAGTGGCCCAGCAGTGCTTTGCACGAGGTGCTACCAGATTAAGTATTTCCTCTGAAAGTGTATCTCAAGAAAACTGATGTGGACATCACAAACTGTGAGGAGCAAGTCACCAACCAACCTCAATGGCGTCACTTCCTGAATCAGACAGTGGCCTGGTTCAAGGATAAGGACCTTGCCCTCAAAGCTGAAAATGGAGAGAGAAGGAACGAAAAAGAAAGAACTTTCTCCCAGCAGGCAGCTGACCGCCAGGAAATATCTGTACCTACTGCGGACAGATCTGTGGTTCCAGAATCTCATCTCAGGATCATATCAGGACCTATATGTAAATCTGTGGTAGAGATCATCTTCAAATCAAGGGCTCACCGATGATGATAACCAAATTAAACAAAATAGTCCTATCTAATTTCTTAAATGAAAAGAATAACCAGGAAATGTGTTGGTATTTTTTGTCTGTGTCCTAGAACAGGGAAAACCTAGCCGAGCAAGAGTTAGGTTTTGAGAGCATCAAAATTCCTGGGTCATTAGGATTCAGTAGAAACTTGGACAGATGGAAGGAACAGCCCCCTTCTTCTCCATCTATTCTTTGGCTTTGGTGCTTTGGCAGCTGGCTCTACCCACCTCTCCTGTTCACTATCCAGTCTTAGAGCAGCTCGTCATCTACACCTTTGCATAGTTCCCACAGGGAATGCAGCACTTTGAAGGGCTGTGGAAAAGGTCCACAGCCTCCTGTGGCAGTGCTGCCAATGCAGCTTAGCACTGTGTGAGCATTAGGCAAGAAGAGGAGCGGATACTTCCCAGCCCAAAAGCCTCAAACCCTCCACTCCATTGAACAGGTTATGTAAGACACAGATAGCCGCAGTTTGCTGGTGAGAACCTTACATTTTAATAACATTGTTGCACAGGTTTGTAAAATATTGTATTGAAGTTAGCTAGTTATTGAACAAATATTCCATGACAAAATACCATGAGTAACCAAGGTACTCTAGGATTGAGAATCTGAATTCTTCCCACACCATCAGACATCACTGAAAACACAAACAAGGCTTCACTATCCTTGTCCATCCTGGGCTAGTCTTTGTGTATCCTAGAGGATTGGTTATTGAACATTTCAGAAACAAAGGGGACTTAAATACACAATTCCCATTGATTCTATTTAATTCCAGTTGTATTGTCTAATAATTTAAATGGGAGAAAACCTCATTTTACACTGATTAACAACAATATAAATGTTAATGGAAGTTGTGTGTCTAAATCCTTTAGTTGGCCTGGAAAATCTCATCCAATTTGTATATGATTGTAAACACTTAGGGCCACCTTGTGCCTGTTTTTGCCAGGTGCATGATGGAAGACAAAAATCAGGGAGCCCTCCCAATTACTGCAGTGCAGAAAACAATGCTCACATTCGCTAAGCATAGAGGTGTGGCAGGTAAATATGGCCTGAATGTGCTCTACATCCCAAAGGAAGCAAAATTGGGTGGAGTGAGAGAATATGCAGCAGTTGGCCCCTTCCATACCCTGTAGCACAGGAAGGCTAGTGCTGGGGGCAAAGGTAGCAGAACCTATTTACACAGGGCGTACGTTTACACTGCAGCTAGGAGGCCTGATTTCCAATGAAAGTAGAAAGATACACACTAGTTCAGCTTGAGTTAGTACACTAAAAATAACAGTGTAGATGTTTTGGAATGGGCGGTGGCTCAGGCTAACCATCTGAGCTCAAACCGAGGGGATTACGTGCGCTTGGACTCAGGTGGCTAGCCCAAGCTGTGGCCAGTGCCGCAACACCTCTCCTGCTATTTTTAGCATGCTAGCTTCAGTTAAGCTAGTGTGAGTCCCTCTATACACTCTGGGAATCACACTTCTAAGCAGCAGCGTAGGCATATCGTAGGAGGAAGGTTAGGCTAAACATGGCTTCAAACATGTTAACCCATGTCTCAATGGGTATTTTCAGTCATGTTAAGCTAATTTAATTGAGTTAACAGAATTTTTTTTCCAGCAAGACAGGAACTCAGAGTCACTCCTTTCTGGGCTGCTCTAGGGACACTGCAACAACATATTGTCCCTCATATAGGGCAAAGACATGATTCAGTCATTTAAGTTCAGGCACAGGGTGAAATTCTGTGCTGGCACCCATATTACAATCCCATTGTTTTCAGTGGAATTAAACGGGCTTAAGAATTTGTTTTTATATTGTTTAAATTGTTTGTGAATCAAGAATTTGAAACAGCAGTACTGGCATTTTAGTAAGGTGACACCAATAGTTTCTCTCCCTCAATGATTGTATGTTATGCAAATTATATGAAATTCCATAAAATTTGCTGAAAATATTTTTATTTGATAATTAAACACTGGCCCATATAACTCATGTTCTAATTGAATTAGATCACTTTATTTTTAGAATTTAAATTTAACTCTGTTTATGTGTAGCAATACAGTAATATGGTAGAGCAACATGTTCTATTTTTTATATTTTAAATTGACTCTAAAGCTGCATTTAATATTGCCACGTAAATGAATGACCTTAAAGGTACTGTGTGCAACACAGATTTGTTTTCACATCGATATCTAATGTAATAAATATGGGATAGGCTTATTTTACACTGTTTAAAACAATTACATTTTCTGTATGGTACAAAAATCAAAAGAAAATGTCACCGATTTCTTTATCATCTGTCTGTCATTCTGTGAATGGAAGCTGATAAAGGGAAGTGGTTTCAGCAGAGAGGTGTTTTGTTATTTTTAATTCTCACTGTAATGCAAATAAGATTAAAGACCTGCTGAAACTGTAAAGAAAGATACTAATTCAAAAATAAATTTAAACATAGCTTCAGTGAAGAAGAAAAATGCTGATGGTATGCCACATAATTTACAAAATTAAATGTTGAAATTTGAATTTCTCTAAAATTTGGTATTTCAAAAGATTCAGCTTTCTATTGAAAATCAAGAGGTAGAGGCAAGTATATCTGACTTTGACATGTTATATTAAGGTTTGAGCCTATTAAATTTCATTTAAGATTTAAAACGTTTATTATAGTTTCACAGTCCAGGGCAACAACATGTGTATTCCCCTTCTGTGGTCCATCACGGTGCCCACTCATAGGCTTCCACCTCTTTAGCCATCTGTGGGTGAAGGCCCATTTCTCTCTCCTTCCTGACTGGGCCATTTCCAGGTTTCACAGTTCCCTGCCTACACTGTGAGTTCCCCAGCAAAGCAGACTGCCTTTGCTTTCTCCTCAGAGCCTCAGAGGCTGTAAACAGTGTAATTGCCCACAATTAAGTTAACACACAGCTCTTTCTAAGGAAGCACATTTATTATTAAGATGAAAGCATTACCGAGAAAATCTCTTAAAACAATAAAAGAGCCTACACACATTCTGATAAGCTTACCAGAGATCACCCCAACAAAGAAGGTCCTGATCAGTTTAAAGTTAGGATTTCCCCCCCAAATTTCTTTCTTGGTCTGCTGATCTCTGGAAAATCCAGTTTGAACTAGTGGTATCTCTCTGTATGTGTGAATTTGCCTAACCCCCCAACTCAAAGTTCTTAGATTCTGGAGGAATTACATACAAGCCCTGGCCCACAATGAAGCCTGGGACGGAGGACAGACCTACCCTCAAGGCTCATGACAAGGGCAACAGAGAAGCCTCCCCAAGGGAATAAGACTGTATGCTGAGCCCAGTTAGGGCTGACAGTTTACTTGCCTTTTCTTTTTCTTTTTGCCTTATGTTGGACTGCAGACTGGTGGAGAAAAGCCGGTGGTAAGAAAAGACCCAGGGGAGGTAACTCCGAGGACACCTTCGGAGGCCAGGCACTGTCATTCTCCAAGAGCCCTGGATCAGTGCCCGGTGGAGTGGGTTGGCTCGGACTCCTCTACCAACTACCCCTACTACAGGAGGCACATAAATCTCCTGCCCACCTCACTGCACCTCTGATTAAAAGAGGGACTGGACTGCAAGACATATCCACAGGGAAGGGGCACTAAGGATGCTAACCACTAGGCCCCCTGAGCCATCAAAGTCTCTATTACATAGTATCAGAGGGGTAGCCGTGTTAGTCTGGATCTGTAAAAGCAGCAAAGAATCCTGTGGCACCTTATAGACTAACAGACGTTTTGCAGCATGAGCTTTCGTGGGTGAATACCCACTTCTTCGGATGCAAGTAGTGGAAATCTCCAGGGGCAGGTATATATATGCAAGCAAGAAGCAAGCTAGAGATAACGAGTTTAGTTCAATCAGGGAGGATGAGGCCCTGTTCTAGCAGTAGAGGTGTGAAAACCAAGGGAGGAGAAACTGGTTCTGTAGTT
>QXTE01000161.1:3402672-3458049 GCA_003942145.1 Platysternon megacephalum
AGCAAAAAAACTTCAGGACCAGACTTCAAAGAGAAACTGCTGAGCTTCAGTTCATCTGCAAATTTGACACCATCAGCTCAGGATTAAACAAAGACTGTGAATGGCTTGCCAACTACAGAACCAGTTTCTCCTCCCTTGGTTTTCACACCTCTACTGCTAGAACAGGGCCTCATCCTCCCTGATTGAACTAAACTCGTTATCTCTAGCTTGCTTCTTGCTTGCATATATATACCTGCCCCTGGAGATTTCCACTACTTGCATCCGAAGAAGTGGGTATTCACCCACGAAAGCTCATGCTGCAAAACGTCTGTTAGTCTATAAGGTGCCACAGGATTCTTTGCTTCTGTTACATAGGCAAACCTAACAGCTGCCCCAGGCATGTTAGTAGCATTTGGTTGTCCTAGCTGGTTGTGTACCCTTGGGTGAGGGGCCTATCTAGGCCTCAGCAGTTCTGGTGCCATCTGAGGTGCTTTCTCCCCCAGAAGCTTCAGGTATGGCAGCTGCACTGGTCTTGCAAATCCTCTATGCTTCATCCTAATATTCAGTACCTCAGATTTTACTCTGAGCACTTCCTACAAGGGACCTACCAGAACCTTTCCTCCCTGTCAGTTATCCCTTATATCACTTCTTCTCTGCCTGCTGTACTTTTATATGATCCCAAGCCTGGATAAACTACGGAGGGTAGAGCACAAGGCTAGTCACCTACAAATAGCCTTATAAAAACACCTCACGGGTTATAAAAACTGAACCAGTCTACCATTCCTGTGAAAATGAACACTGCCAAACCCTCATGCTGCATGAAGGCTCCTGGTGAAAGCCTGTTGCAGGTAGCGGTGAGGATCCTGGAAAGTTTGTTGCTGGCAGCAAGAAAACAGTTCAGAGTTGGTTATTAGAATGTGAGAACAATGCTTCAAACATCAAGATTTCGCAGATCATAAGGGAGATGGACAGCTATAGATTTGAAATGCTGGGTATTGGTGAGAGGAGATTGATAGTTGCAGATAAGAAGCTCTTCAAGCAAGAGAAGAATCATCTGATTTACTCAGATCATAGTGACAACAAACACTCAGAGGGAGTAGCACTCATTATGACAGAATCTGCTGAAAAATCACTCATCAACTGGGAACTTATTAGCCAATTCATCATAGGCACTAGACTACAAACCACATTCCTAAACATGTCACTCATACAATGCTATGCTCCAACAGAGGAACATAGCAATAAGGATAAAGATGAGTTCCACAATTGCCTCCAAAGTGTGATTGACAGAATATCTAAACATGACTTACTCCTTGTGATGAGTGAATTTAATGCTGAAGAAGTATGTGACAACAAAGGAATGGAAAGAGCAATAGGGGAAGCATGGGTTGGGAACCATCAACATAAAGAAACATGGAATCATCAGATGGGAAAAAAAGAAAAAAAAAACATCACAACTGCATCAGCTCAAGATTCAGGTCATCAGTCCAAGATATACAGGTGTATTAAGCAAATGTTAGCAGGAATTACAATCTTTGGTTTGAAAAACTGAAACTAAATTTGAGAGATCAATTTTAAACAGAAAGTGGTAAAGAAAATCAACAGTACAACACTGAAAACAAAAGAGTACTGTGAGAAATTCTGACTAGAACTATGGAACAGATTTAAGGCACTGCCAGAAGCAGAGGAAGGGTAAGACACAGACTGGATGTGAAATAAATTGAGCAATGTTCAGTCACAATGTGATTGAAGCTGCAGAAGTCACAGTTGGATATCAACATAGATAGAGCAAGAACTGGGTAAGCCAAGAGACATGACATCTCATTGAGGAAAGAAAAATACTGAAAAGAATACTTCTGAATGCTAAGACCAATGAACTATTGGGGGAAAAATACCAAAGGGGGAGTATAAGAGAGCGCGAAAAGCAATGCCTGGAAAGATAAACCAGAGATATGATAAAGACCCAGTATCAAAAGCTGAATCTGCTTTTATGATAGAAACCACAGAGTGTTTACCTAGTGACTAAAACCATGTGTAGAAATTTCAAAATAGGGCATTGGCTAATAAAAATCAATGAGAAAAAATGCTTACAACTTAGGTATAACAGAAAAACAGATGGGCAGGGTATTTCAAAGAAGTCCTCAATAGACCTAGCCCCACCTCAGCACCAGACTTTGAAGAAAGATATGAGCCTGATCAACTTGACATTAAAATTGGTCCAAAAGAGATATCAGAAGTTCAGGCTGCAGTTAGAAATTTGAAAAAAAAAAAATCTCAGTGGTGGGAAAGAATCAGATTACAACAAAAATGCTAAGAATACTTGATACCACCATCCTAATGAAATTGACAGAGGTGTTAAATGATGTTTATGGGGAAAAGAGACCCTCTCCTGACCAATGAAAATACTGAAGCATTGTCAGAATACCCAAAAAGTGTGACCTTACTGATTGTAACAAATGGAGAGCAGTTACATTACTCTCTGTTGTAGGGAAAGCCTTCTGCAGTGTGATACTGTTAAGAATGTTGCTGAAGAATGTTGACAACAGGTTGTTACAGCTTGTCAGTGCTTATATTCTTGGAGCTCCAGTGTTATTAGCATTAGCAGAGAATGCAGCCTGCTAATTCAGCAAACCTCTATGTTACTCATAAAGAAAACCACATGCACAGTTAGGTGACAAAGGCATTTGGCCAGGATTATTGCCCTCAAAGCACAGTTCTAGCATCATATAGGAGCTATAGTTACACTAATACAAGAGTGCCCCCTGGCAAGGAATGGCTCAGTCAGCAGCGAGAATTTCTGCTGTCCCCTAGACCTCACAAAGAGTAAAGGTGAGATACCCCAACATTTATAGATTGAGACAAACAACTTACTTACCACCTTACATGTTTCATGACACCTTCTTGTTACCTCCCCTTGTACCTGGCTCCAGATGTCTCGAGCAAAACATCCCTATTCATCACTTCTGACAAACCCTCTTATCTGGTGTTAGGTCAGGGGCTAATCTTTTGGATTGTGTTCACATACATACCCAGTATCTGTTGCTTTTTAGGATTGTCTGTGTTTTAGCAATGCTAGCAGTGCCCTTGCCAATTTCATGTATCAAATAGTTAACTCATAAGCCTCTGCTTTAATATATGGCCTAACTTTGGTTCGCGGTCAGGCCGGACTTTGCTGACTATGGTTCAGGCCTCAGGTCTTACACCAGGCCCAGTGCTCCAGGCTCTCCCTCTCTCTTACAGAACTATATGGGATGAAAGAGGAAGTGGATGCAAAGCTTACAAAAGAACAGGCTGGATTCAGGCCCAAGAGATCCTGTGTAGATCAGATATTCACACTGAGAAGGATGGTAGGTGAATTATAGAATGGAAATATCCCCTCTTAATCAGTTTCATTGATTTTTCAAAGGGCATTTGACATCTTCCACAGACATACATTTTGAAATATTCTTCAGTCCTATGAAATTCCAGTTTGTCATCAACATCATCACGGCCATGTATGGAGGTGGGATGTGCTCTGTAAGGGCGAAGAACCAGACAAAACAGTGGTTCAGTGTGGACACTGGCATGAAACGGGGCTGCATTTTAACCCCACTGTTTGGCATTGTCATAGACTGGATAATAAAGAAGTATATTAACAACAGAAACACTGGCATAGCATGGGTAGATGGCAAATGCATAGAAGACCTAGACTTTGCTGTTGACTTTGCTGTTGATATTGCACTACTGACACCCCTGAAAAGTTACAAACAGACAACCTTGCAAAAATAGCAGGCCAAGCAGGGTTCAAAATTAACTTATGCTAAAACAGAAATCCATGAGCGGTTATATCACATTAGAAGTCAAAAATATCAAGAAAGTACAACAATTAATCTACCTGGGCAGCACTATAATAACCAATGGGGACCTCAAGAAAGAAGTGACATCAAGGATAGGATGGCACCCATTTTAATTCAAATGTAATCTCAGTGCTAATTTCTGGCTGTAAGAACTGGAGATCTACTAAAATGGTAGGAAGAAAAGTAGACACCTTTGAAAACAAGTACATGGAAATGTTTTGAGCTTTGGTTGGAAAGATTTCATCAGCAACTAGAAGCTCTTCTACCAGAATCAGAAGGAGGAGCTGGACATACTTGAGACATACTTCAGATGCCAGCACACAGACTCCCACTTGAAGCTGTCAAGTTGAAGCCAGCTGGAGTGAGGAAACAAGGTCACCCAAGAGAAACATTAAGAAGAATTCTTAGCATGGAGGGCAGACTGTTTATCTCAACACCATAGGACAAATGGAAGCAATAGCAAATGAGAGAGAAGATTGAAAGAGACTGGTTTCCACCCTGTACACCAACATTGAGGTGGGAAAGATGTAGTAATAATAATAAGTACAAAATATGCAAATGAGGAATTTTTTGTAAAGTGCTCTGTATATCTGTTTTTTACTGCAGTTTCCCCCACTTTGCTGTCTCTGATTTTACCCCTGAAGCAATTCTTTGCAGGCTTACAAATACAATCGCTGTCTAAAATTTCTATCCCCTCACTCTGGGGAAGGCTGATATTAGAGATGATAATTCACCCCCTTACAAAAGTTTAGGATATGGCACTAGTAGATTTTTTGTTGTTGTTTGTTTGTCTGCAAGGTGAGCTTCCTTCGACAGCTTTTGACTAGGTTCAGAAAAGTAATTTACACATCCATAATTCAATTTTACCATACATTTACTCCATATTAAATACACCTCTACCCCGATATAACGCGACCCGATATAACATGAATTTGGATATAACGCGGTAAAGCAGTGCTCCCGGGAGGGGGGGGGGGCGTAAGATTTTTTGGCTCCCGAGGACAGCGTTATATCTGGGTAGAGGTGTATTACTTATTGACAGATACCAGCACTCTGTCACAGAACTAAATTCTACAGGCAACACTCATAGTCTGCTCATTTACAGCTAATCAGTAGAATGGGCTCATTTTCACTGGCATGGATGATTGGAATAGATATTTAGCACCTAATGTAAAAGTTTATCCTACATTTAATCTCTTTCCATTCTCCTGCTCTCATCACAATGAACCTTTTGATGTCCCTCTTTCCAGATCCACAACTACATTACATGACAAAGCAGCCTTTCACAGTGTGTCATTGAATATGATATACACTGTTGTTATTGTTACTATAAGCAGCCATGATCATCATTTTAAAATATTTACGTCCAAATGTAATTTGTCCATGCTTAAATGGTACTCTCAAGTACAGGAGGGAATATTCAGACATCTTTGCCATTGGCTCTTATTACTACTCAGTTCCATTTGTTGTTCCAATAAAGATATTGCAACGGGTTCGGTCACAGAGACCCCCTTGGGACTGTCACCTGATATGCTGAAATTACCACTCAGCCCGTTTTCCCTGCCAGCTTGGGACTCCAGAACCCTGCCTTGTTGAGCCAGACATGCTATCCTGCTGCAACACAGACCCAGGTCTGAGCCATGCCCCCAAAGCTATGGTTTAAACTGAAAACCACTTAGCAGGTTTCCTATCTCCAGCACCCAGACACCCAGCTCCCAGTGGGATCCAAACTGCAAATAAATCCATTTTACTCTGTGTAAAGCTTATACAGGGTAAACTCATAAATTGTCTGCCATCTATAACACTGATAAAGAGATATGCACAGCTGTTTGCTCCCCCAGGTATTAATCACTTACTTTGGGTTCTCTAATAAACAAAAGTGATTTTATTAAGTATAAAAAGTAGGATTTAAATAATTTCAAGTAATAACAGAGAGAACAAAGTAAGTCACCAAGCAAAATAAAGCAAAAACACGCAAGTCTAAGCCTAATACATTAAGAAACTGAAGACAGGTAAATCTCACCCTCAGAGATGTCCCGATAAGCTTCTTTCACAGACTAGACTTCTTCCTAGTCTGGGCCCAATCCTTTCCCCTGGTACAGTCCTTGTTAGTTCCAGCTCAAGTGGTAACTGGCCACCCTCTTTGTTCTCTTCCACCCCCTTTTATAGCTTTGGCACAAGGCGGGAATCTTTTGTCTGTCTGGATCCCCACCCCTCCTTCTAAATGGAAAAGCACCAGGTTTAAGATGGATTCCAGTATCCTGTGACATGGTGACATGTCCTGTAAGACCTCATTCTTCATTTTTCCAGGGCTGGCCTGCACATACCCAGGGAGGTTTGCAAGTAAACAGAGCCATTTACAACCAATTGTCTTAGTCAATGGGAGCCATCAAGATTCTAAACCATCATCAATGCACACTTTGCATAATTACAATAGTACCTCAGAGTTGTACTTTATATTTCTTGCTCCAGATACAAGAATGATACATACATAGAAATAAGATGAACACACTCAGTAGATTATAAGCTTTGTAATGATACCTTACAAGAGACCTTTTGCATAAAGCATATTCCAGTTACATTATATTCACACTCATTAGCATATTTCCATAAAACATATGGAGTGCAACATCACCAATATTATTTAAGGGCATACATTTATAATAAAACATTCAATTTAAGGAAAAAATGAATTTTTAGTAATTACAATTTATTTACACTAACAATACGTATTTGGTGGCTCTTTTTTGCTTGTTTGTTTCCCACATTTCTTCCTAAAAGCCAGTGTTAGTTACAGGGAGAAAAATTGTACAAGATGGATGATATTAAAAGGATAACACTAACAATGTGTTCTGTAAAGCCCTATCTGTACATTACACAGCTGCATTCCAGACTTGCAACACAGGTATGGCTCAGATGCAATATATAATGATGATTTCTTATCTGCTGCTTCCCCACTACATTGCAAAATGAAGTTTTAATGGATCTCCTGAGCCATCACCCATACCTCAGCAGTGACATCTCAAGGGGACAGAAAAGGAAGAGTGACAAGCCCCTTAAAAACTTGAGAAAAAAAATGACTGAAGATTAAATAGTCCTTCATCTGCAGCATGAGATAAGGACATATAAAGAGGTTGTTGGAATATGAGAAATGCAAGAGGTTAAGAAACTGCATCTGCAGGTGAAGAAAAAAGGACCAGTATTGTAGCATGCATAGATATCACCAGGTGAACATCAGGTGGATGAACACTGAAAGATAGCGCTATCTCCTCAGGCTAAAACAGACAAGGCACATCAGCCAAGCATCACCTTCACACCCTCTTAGTCTGCCCTAGTCATATGCATCGTCACTACAGGTCCCTTTTTATATGAAACTATAGATTATAGGTTACTCCCTGAGCTCTACTTGGTGTATGTGTTTATGAAAATTTTCTTTAAAAAATCAAGCAGTATATGGTAAGCAGCTATCTAAAATGAAATAATGCAAAGCTTTAATTTTAGGCCACAATTTCATTAGTGGCCATTTGATTTCAGTTACTTTATTTATTTATATTTTATCTCTTGTTCTAGTTACAAAATACTGGCAGGGGACATCCTATATCATTAGCTTTCTTGACATTCAATTTGTTGCTGGACTTATTCACCCAAGCTGTCTTGGGTTGCTAAGATATGGTAGCCTTTTTTGTCTTCTTCTTCCACTGCCTGTAGAAAACCTCTTCAAATGTTGTGCAAAATATACAACAGAATAAAATAAGATCAGATAAAAGTTCAATGTCTCTCACGCTCATTGTGGTTCATAAGGTATCTACTTCATCTTCAGACTTCCATAGACATCTTTCAATACCATTCTACTCTAGCTGAGGCAATTGTTGAAACCACATACATCTCCACTATATAGATAAAGTTTCCATAACTAACAGGCCAAGACATAGGCAGCATCCTCAATAATCACCTTAGAATAGAGACCCTGCTTTTTTCTCTAGAATGTGGTTGAAATAGTGTTCCATTCTGTGTTTTCCTATAAAAGCTGGACTTCTTCAGAATCTATGCATCATGCAACTTCCCAATTTTATATACATATCTACGAACTGGCAACTCTGATCCACCAAGTCCTGTGTTACAATAGACCAGTGGTTTTCACCTTTTCATTTGGGGACCCCCTAAACATTTTCAAATGGAGTTGTGGACCTGTTTGGAAATCTTAAACATAGTCTGCAGACCCCAGGGGTCCACGGACCACAGGTTGAAAACCCCTGCAATAGGCTAATGGTCTTTTTGCTTGACATAGTCCTGCTGTTTTTTTGTAGTGAGAAGAGAAGGAATGGGCAATTGAATTCCATCAAAAGCTCCACCAACGTTGGGAAAACTTCCTGATGCACAAACCCTTTTATTATTGCACCTTAGGGACCTTTTATTTTATTTTATTTTATCATGCTTATTATGGTAATTTCTGAGGGCCAAACAAGAATGGTGCCCCACTGTACTAGGCACTGTACAAACACAGATCAGTAGATGGTCCCTACCCCAAAGAACTTACAATCTAAATAAAAAAGGCAGAGAGAGGATGAGGAAAAGGGAAAAACACACACAAGCAGATTCAACAATGTGATAGATGCAAAAGTCATGTTAGTTCCATGAACTGTCCCCCTGCTCCCTCCCCAGTTCCCTCTCCCCCAGAGGGACAAACTAAATGGAATGAAAAGTAAAGGGAGAGGGGACATTCATAGATTAAATGTAGGGATTCTGTTTTTCAGTTTTAATTGATAAACATGGATAAAACACCCCCAATACAAAAAGAAAAAAATAATAATCAGAGTTTTTCCAATAAACCCATAAAAACCACCAGAAGTGGTTACTTGTATCTAAAGGCATGTCTATATGGAGAAGCAATGAAGACTATGTGGGTGTGGCTTCTTAAGCACACTCACTTGTTGCACATTAACTGGTCCATTTAGACGAGGGATAAGCAACCTTTGGCACACGGCCCACCAGGGTAAGCACCCTGGCGGGCTGGGCCGGTTTGTTTACCTGCCACGTCCGCAGGTTTGGCTGATTGCGTCTCCCATTGGCCGCGGTTCGCCGTCCCAGACCAATGGGGGCTTCAGGAAGTGGCGCGAGCCAAGGGATGTGCTGGCTGCCACTTCCCGAAGCCCCCATTGGCCTGGGACGGCGAACCGCGGCCAGTGGGAGCCACGATCGGCCAAACTTGCGGACACGGCAGGTAAACAAACCGGCCCAGCCCACCAGGGTAAGCCCGCCGTGTGCCAAAAGTTGCCGATCCCTGATTTAGACCATGCAGGTATGCACTAAAGTTCCAAAGTGCACTACAACATAGTGTTTTTGAAAAAGTACTATGTTGAAGCACACTAAAGAATATTACAAAAAGATTATACATTACAGTATATACAAATAAAAAGCCCCCTAAACCCCTGATTTTTGCACATCTATGTAAAACTCAAAAAATAATTAAAATGACCCCCCCAAATGAAATTAATAAATCCTGAAAAACAGAAGGCCTCATTAAAAGGAAATGACATTGTAATCAAGTGTAGTCTGATTTAGATATTTAGTGAGGAAACATTGAAAAAAAAAATTTTTTAGTCTGGAGAAGAAAAGACTGAGGGGGGCACATGACAACAGTTTTCAACTACATAAATGTTGTTACAAGGAAGACGGTGAAAAATTGTTTTCCTTAACTTGTAAGAATAGGACAAGAAACAATTGGCTTAAATTGCAGCAAGGGAGTTTTAGTTGGACATTAGGAAAATCTTTCCAACTGACAGGGTTATTAAGCACTGGAACAAATTGACAAGGAAGGTTGGGGAATCTTCGTTTTTGGAGGTTCTTAAGAACAGGTTAAACAAACAACTGTCAGGTATGGTCTAGTTCAGGGATCGGCAACCTTTGGCATGCAGCTCGCCAGGGTAAGCACCTTGGCGGGCCGGGCAGGTTTGTTTACCTGCCGCATGGGCAGGTTTGTTTACCTGCCGCATGGGCAGGTTTGTTTACCTGCCACATCGGCAGGTTCGGCCGATTGCGGCTCCCACTGGCCGCGGTTCGCCGCTCCAGAGCAATGCGGGTGGCGGGAAGCCGCAGCCAACACATCCCTCAGCCTGCGCCGCTTCCCACAACCCCCATTGGCCTAGAGCAGCGAACCGCGGCCAGTGGGAGCCGCGATTGGCCGAACCTGCAGACGCGGCAGGTAAACAAACCGGCCCGGCCTGCCAGGGGGCTTACCCTGGTGAGCCGCGTGCCAAAGGTTGCTGATCCCTGGTCTAGTTATTACTTGGTCCTGCCTTGAGGGCAAGGCACTGAACTAGATGAGCTATTGAGGTCTCTTCTAGTCTAAACTGCTATGATTCTATAATTTACAATTTCATTTCAAGAGCTATCACTTAGCCAGTTTTTAATTGATGTAATGTGTGCCATGTTAATTTTATATTGTTCTAGGTTTAGGGGCAGGTGGGGATTGAAGCTGAGATGAAGAGACTATGAGGGAGGGGGAAGGTTGGAGCAAACAGCCAATCAGCACTGGGTAGAGGAAGTTCAATCAGACTTGTAGAAAGTTCCATTAAATGTCCAGTTTGTTCCTGCTTAGACTGCTACTGCTGCTAGCAGCTGGAGTCTCTGGCTGGTTCCTCTTTACAATTTTCCCCCAAGGCCACATGGCAGGGGATGTACCACATGGGTCCTAGTGCCCTCCAAGCGGTACTTCTCTTCCACAGTGCTGCATCTAGGAGGTACTGGGGGAAGGAAAGGGGAGGGCACAACTGGGTCTTATTTTACTCCCTGTCCCCAGTGCAACTAGTGTTTTGGCTACTTCTGCTCTTCCTGCTGGATTCTTTTTTTAATTTTTTAGTCCTTTTAATAGATATTGCATGCTTTAATTGCTTTTCCAGAACAGTGGACAAAAAATAGTCATACAGTGAGACAAGCAGATGTCACTATCAATTCCCTGAAATCTCTGATTATCTCAGGTTTCTCTGTCCTATACACCAGGCCCTGAAATGACATGATCCAAATCTGTAAAAATCTTCCAACTCCCTCCCCTTGTCCTTTTTCATTTCTAAGCATCCCGCTCACAGTCTGGTAGCTGTAAGCAATCCATTCTTGGGAGAAAACCATAGCCCTCTACTAACCTGTGGAAGACTCCATACTGATGATGGTGACCTAAATAAACTCTTGGGTTGTTCTTCAGATGCCAGAAATCTTCCCTAAGAGAGGGCACTATTTTGGAAAATACCTCCAAATTCCCTGTTCTGAGCCAGAGATGATGTGCTCTGGGAATGCAATAGTACATTCATACTTGTGACACAGTTTTATATGGATATACAAACTTGATTCAGTCTGAGTGGCTGTGTAGAAATGCTGAGTCACAGAAAAGACAAAGAAAGCATCCCAGTCCATAATTAAATATGTATCACTGATTTTTGTGTGAATTGAATTATGTAGTTGGATCCCTTGGATATCTTTACATTGAATCATCATGTTTACACAGCCATTCTGATGGATCAGTGTTTGCGTGCCAGATCTACACATACAAGATTTTTTTTTACACATGGCTTATGATACAAGATCCTATCTATCTTTCTTCTGTAATCATTAACAAATTCAATTCATAATCATAAAGGAACCACAAAAGCTAGAGAGAAAAGATAAAGAAACTATTAAAGTAAACAAATCTAACAAAATGATGCACTAACATTAATAAAATATTACATTGTATTGCATATTTTAATAATTCATATTTTGGTGGTGTAATGCAGTAGGTATGCATTAGTGCTTTATACAAGAAGACCAGATCTCTGCCCCCTTCAGCTTATAATCTTGATTTAATAGCTAGTGCAGTAAAAAATGAGAGAAGATTGTAGAGTATTAGAGAAGGAAGAAAAATAGCAGAAAACAAGGAAAAAGGATTGCTCCTCTTTGAAGAGTATTATTTCACAAACAGTACTTTCTAGTACATAAAATACTGTATTTGCATATTTCTTAGTCTGTTTATATTTTCTGTTTTTAAAATAGTCAAGTAACAGTTGGAATAGATGGTGTCTGTAATTAACCATTAGAACAATTTACCTAGGGATGTGGTGGATTCTCCATCACTTGAAGTCTTTAAATCAAGACTGGCTGTCTTTCTAAAAATAAGCCATAGCTCAAACAGAAGTTATAGGCTTGAAACAGAAATTGCTGGGGGAGCCTCTTTGGCCTATGTTATGCAGATCAAACTAGACTTCTTAACACTGACAAATCTAAGAATCTGGAGTGTTTGGTTACAGAATATATGAATTGCCCTGGTACAGATGTATGGTATATCTACAGATATCCATAACTAGTGGCCTTATACATTTCCTGGGTGCTAAACCTCTAATTAAATGATTGTATTGGGAAATAGTAGCCTGGCAGGAGTGCTTGGAGAGCTGTGACTATAGGTACTCTTGAGAACATCTCAAAATAATGTGACTGGTTTCCTCAGAGCAATCTGCTCTTACAATAGAAAATTATTTTGGAAGTATTAGCATTACTGTATGATCAGAGGCTATGGGATAAGAATGCATAGTCTAGTTGTTTGAACACAGGCTTAGAGACAGAAACACATGAGTTATAATCCCATTTCCAACAATGTCTCCCTCTTTGTCATTAGGCAAGTTGCTATTCCTCTCAGGCTGTTTCCTGTGAGGTGGACAGCATTCCCAAAGGGAATACCTGTTTAGATATCTCAGGAGGATGTTTGTAGTAATTGAAATTAGTAAAGTCCTTTGCATTTTAGAAATGCTATTGCTATTTTTATTAGCATGTCCCCTGTACTACTTAGTGAATTATGGATATTGATAGTACACAGTACATACATTGGAATGTAACTACAGGGCATCACAAACATGGCAAAGTTCCAGTTGACATGGTTCAAGATCATTGACAATGGACCAAACTAAATGGATTGATATTGCTGAGCTTTGGGTTGTTTTGTTTTGTTTTGTTTCATTTTAAAATCAAAATGACAGATAAAATGTACTCTTAGATATTCTTCAAGTGCTGCAGAGATGCCCAGCTAGATAGATTTTGAGTCACTTCCTAGGTCAGGAGCTCACAATATCAAATAATAAACTTTCAATAAAAATCTTCATCCAGATCCGTTTATGTTTCTGTATATCTTAAATAGATAAAAATTCTGTTTCAAAAATGTTTCTTTATTATTAATCCATTGAATTTTCTTTGCAACAGTTGTGATCACAAGGATCTTATGCATTAATATCGGTGCTGGCAGAGAGAAAGGGAGAGGTGATTTAATAAACTTGAAGCATAAAATAGCAATCTAATAACTAGAATTGAAAAATGCACTCTGGTTTTTCATGGTAAAGCAGTATAAATCAAACTGTTAGCTAAGATCAATAAGCACAATAAACATTAATGCACAATTCATTTTCCAAAAAGTGCACAAATATATGCCTTGTTGGGCTATTTTGGCTCTTGTAGCTAATCATGAAGCACAAAATAATACCATTTTATGCATGAGAGGTGGGGGGAATTCATGTTGACTTGAATGGGAGCTGCATGAACACATCGAAAGCATGATGAGGGCCAATCTCATAAAATAAAGGGCCAGATTCCACTACCGTTATGAACTACACAATGTGAGTAAGGTGTTTTACATTGCCTATAAGCATACTTTGGGCCAAATACTGGTCTTAGTTACATTGCTGTGAATGCAGAGTAATTCCATCTACATCAGTGGTTGATGTAGCTGAGAGTAGACTTTGATCCAGATTCTGAATAAATATAGTGTCCATTCACATACATAACTGTGATGTTATCTGATAAAATATGACTGTGTCGATCATTGTTGCTACCATTGTTATATAACTGCAAGAAATCTTATACAAAGTGTGTCGAGTAAAGTGTCTATGGAAAGGTTATGATTTGCTGAATATGATTATGCTATTTGTATGCATGTATGATTTTTGTATTTTAAGTTATGAGCATTGGCTCTATATCTGTATTTCAAATATGTTTGCTCCTGTGGCAATGTCCACAAGGTATTTAGCCTGCACATTTTGAAGGGACTATTCAAGATAAATGGCTCATCAAGGAACACTTAACTCACAGTGGACCGTGGGAGACACCTATCTACACTTAATGGACTTTCCTCTGAGAATTCCAGTTTATTGCACCAAATGTATTGCACCTAGTGTAACATGTATAATTACTTGCCCTATGGGCAGGTGGCATATGTGTGCATTTGGTGCAAGGAACTCCTGCCCCTCAGAGACTGTGTACGGGCTTCAGAGATCAGAGTGGTTGAACTGGAGGAACTAAGGGAGACAGAGAGGTACATAGATGAGACTTTCTGGGACGCAGTAGAATGGTCCCACCCCTGGTCTGACACCCTTTGTGCTGTGGGGGAGGATGAAAGTCTCAGGGAAGGAGAACATCCAACTAGAGCAGAGGGAAATGATCCCATAGTTGGGACCCTCCTTCCAGATTATGTTGTGGTCTCCTCTCACACTGAGGATACCTCTCCGGGGCAGGAAACTCCAGTTATTAGGAAGAGATTGGTATTAGTTGTGGGGGATTTGATCATTAGAAACATAGATAGCTGGGTTTGCGATGACCAGGAGAGCCGCATGGTGACTTGGCTGCCTGGTGCGAAGGTTGCGGATCTCTCAAGACATCTTGATAGACTTATGTGTAGTGCTGGGGAGTAGGCTGACCAGATGAGGGGAATAAAATATCAGGACACAGGGGGGAGGGAAGGGGGGTGCTGAGAAAAAAAAAAAAAAGCCGAGCGAGTCCCGGCTGAGAGAGGAGGAAAAAAAAAAGAAAAAGAAAAAAAAAGCCGAGCGAGTCCCGGCTGAGAAAAAAAAAAAAAAAAAAAAAGAAAAAAAAAGCCGAGCGAGTCCCGGCTGAGAGAGGAGAAAAAAAAGAAAGAAAGAAAAAAAAAGCCGAGCGAGTCCCGGCTGAGAGAGGAGAAAAAAAAAAAAAAAGCGCTGCTTGCGGATATCTCTGTCCCACGTCCCGACCGAAGATCGGTCGGGACGCGGGACAGAGACCGAAATATCGGGACTGTCCCGATAAAATCGGGACGTCTGGTCACCCTACTAGGGAGGAACCTGTGGTCGTGGTGCAAGTAGGTACCAATGACATATGGAAGGATAGTAGAGAGGTCCTGGAAGCTAAATTTAGGCTGCTAGGTAAGAGATTTAAGTCCAGGACCTCCATGGTAGCATTCTCTGAAATACTTCCAGTTCCATGCACAGGGCCAGTTAGACAGGTAGAACTGCAGGGTCTCAATGCATGGATGAGATGATGGTGTAGGGAGGAGGGGTTTAGATTTATTAGGAACTGGGGAAACTTTTGGGAAAGAGGGAGCCTATAAAGGAAGGATGGGCTCTGCCTAAACCAGAATGGAAGCAGATTGCTGGCACTTAAAATTAAAAAGGTTGTAGAGCAGTTTTTAAACTAAGGGCTGGGAGAAAGCCGACACATGCGGAGGAGCACGTGGTTTGGACAGAGACATCCCTTAGGGGAGGATCTACTAATGGAGATTCTATATGTCCTAGTAAGGAGGAGAGTATGGAAGATGATAAAATACAGGTAGGAGCTGATGAGAAACAGTCAAATGAAAACAAAGTCTCATTCAATATGAGACAGGTAAAAAGTAATTGGAGACAACTAAAAAGTGACAAGTTTTTAAAGTGCTTATATACCAGTGCTAGAAGTCTAAATAATAGGATGGGTGAACTAGAGTTCCTCATATTAAATGCGGATATTGATTTAATAGGCATCACAGAAACTTGGTGGAATGAGGATAATAAATGGGACACAGTAATAACAGGGTATAAAATATATCAGAAGGATATCTCTGGATAGTAATTCTATGCTTGAATAATAAGAATATAGCAGAAGGGATATATTACCGACCACCTGACCAGGATGGTGACTGTGAAATGCTCAGGGAGACTAGAGAGGCTATTAAAATAAAAAAAAACCCTCAATAATAATGGGGGATTTCAACTATCCCCATATTGACTGGGTACATATCAGCTCAGGATGGGATGCAGAAATAAAGTTTCTTGGCACCTTAAATGACTGCTTCTTGGAGCAGCTAGTCCTGG
The DNA here is from genome assembly GCA_003942145.1 of Platysternon megacephalum. Lineage (NCBI taxonomy): Eukaryota > Metazoa > Chordata > Testudines > Platysternidae > Platysternon > Platysternon megacephalum. The sequence continues at coordinate 3,418,598 of QXTE01000161.1, forward strand.
AACCCACAAGACGAGAGGCAATTCTTGATTTAGTCCTAAGTGGAGCACAGGATCAGGTCCAAGAGGTGAATATAGCTGGACCGCTTGGTAATAATGACCATAATATAATTAAATTTAACATCCCTGTGGCAGGGAAAACACCACAGTGGCCCAACACTGTAGCATTTAATTTCAGAAAGAGGAACTACAAAAAAATGAGGAGGTTAGTGAAACAGAAATTAAAAGGTACAGCATCAAAAGTAAAATCCCTGCAACCTGCATGGAAACTTTTTAAAGACACCATAATAGAGGCGCAACTTAAACGTATACCCCAAATTAAAAAAACAAAAACATAGTAATAGAGACAAAAAAGAGCCACCGTGGCTCTCTCAACAAAGTAAGAGAAGCAGTGAGAGGCAAAAAGGCATCCTTTAAAAAGTGGAAGTTAAAACCTAATGAGGAAAATAGAAAGGAGCATAAACTCTGGCAAATGAAGTGTAAAAATATAATTAGGAAGGCCAAAAAAGAATTTGAAGAACAGCTAGCCAAAGACTCAAAAAGTAAGAGCAAAAAAAAAAGTTAAGTACATCAGAAGCCGGAAGCCTGCAAAACAACCATTGGGGCCACTGGACGATCGAGATGCTAAAGGAGCACTCAAGGACGATAAGGCCATTGCAGAGAAACTAAATGAATTNCCTCAATAATAATGGGGGATTTCAACTATCCCCATATTGACTGGGTACATATCACCTCAGGATGGGATGCAGAAATAAAGTTTCTTGGCACCTTAAATGACTGCTTCTTGGAGCAGCTAGTCCTGGAACCCACAAGTGGAGAGGCAATTCTCGATTTAGTCCTAAGTGGAGCACAGGATCAGGTCCAAGAGGTGAATATAGCTGGACCGCTTGGTAATAATGACCATAATATAATTAAATTTAACATCCCTGTGGCAGGGAAAACACCACAGTGGCCCAACACTGTAGCATTTAATTTCAGAAAGAGGAACTACAAAAAAATGAGGAGGTTAGTGAAACAGAAATTAAAAGGTACAGCATCAAAAGTAAAATCCCTGCAACCTGCATGGAAACTTTTTAAAGACACCATAATAGAGGCGCAACTTAAACGTATACCCCAAATTAAAAAAACAAAAACATAGTAATAGAGACAAAAAAGAGCCACCGTGGCTCTCTCAACAAAGTAAGAGAAGCAGTGAGAGGCAAAAAGGCATCCTTTAAAAAGTGGAAGTTAAAACCTAATGAGGAAAATAGAAAGGAGCATAAACTCTGGCAAATGAAGTGTAAAAATATAATTAGGAAGGCCAAAAAAGAATTTGAAGAACAGCTAGCCAAAGACTCAAAAAGTAAGAGCAAAAAAAAAAGTTAAGTACATCAGAAGCCGGAAGCCTGCAAAACAACCATTGGGGCCACTGGACGATCGAGATGCTAAAGGAGCACTCAAGGACGATAAGGCCATTGCAGAGAAACTAAATGAATTATTTGCTTTGGTCTTCATAGTTGAGGATGCGAGGGAGATTCCCAAACCTGAGCCATTCTTTTTAGGTGACAGATCTGAGGCACTGTCCCAGATTGTGGTGTCATTAGAGGTTTTGGGGAAAAAATGATAAACTAAACAGTAATAAGTCACCAGGACCAGATGGTATTCACCCAAGATTCTGAAGGAACTCAAATGTGAAATTGTAGGACTACTAACTGTAGTTTATAACCTCTTATTTAAATCAGCTTCTGTAACAAATGACTGGAGGATAGCTAATGTGACGCCAATTTTTAAAAAAGAGCTCCAGAGATGACCCTGGTAATTACAGACCAGTAAGCCTGACTTCAGTACTGGGCAAACTTGTTGAAACTATAGTAAAGAACAAAATTGTCAGACACATAGATGGATATAATTTGTTGGGGAAGAGTCAACATTACTTTTGTAAAGGGAAATCATGCCTCACCAATCTACTATAATTTATTGAGGGGGTCAACAAGCATGTTGACAAGGGAGATCCGGTAGATATAGTGTACTTAGATTTTCAGAAAGCCTTTGACAAGGTCCCTCACCAAAGGCTCTTCAGCAAAGTAAGCAGTCACAGGATAAGAGGGAACATCCTCTCATGGATTGGTAACTGGTTAAAACAGGGGTCGGCAACCTTTCAGAAGTGGTGTGCCGAGTCTTCATTTATTCACTCTAATTTAAGGTTTTGGATGCCAGTTTTTAGAAGGTCTCTTTCTATAAGTCTATAGTATATAACTAAACTATTGTTGTATGTAAAGTAAATAAGGTTTTTAAAATATTTAAGAAGCTTCATTTAAAATTAAATTAAACTGCAGAGACCCCGGACCGGTGGCCAGGACCCGGGCAGTGTGAGTGCCACTGAAAATCAGCTCGCGTGCCACCTTTGGCACCCGTGCCATAGGTTGTCTACCCCTGGGTTAAAAGATAGGAAACAAAGGGTAGGAATAAATGGTCAGACTGTGAAGAGCTACAAAAGGATTTCTCAAAACTGGGTGACTGGGCAACAAAATGGCAGATGAAATTCAATGTTGATAATGCAAAGTAATGCACATTGGAAAATATAATCCCAAATTTACATATACAATAATGGGGTCTAAATTAACTGTTACCATTCAAGAAAGAGATCTTGGAGTCATTGTGAATAGTTCTCCGAATCATCCACTCAATGTGCAGCAGCAATCAAAAAAGCGAACAGAATGTTGGGAATAATAAAGAAAGGAATAGATAATAAGACAGAAAATATCATATTGCCTCAACATAAATCCATGGTATGCCCACATCTTGAATACTGTGTGCAGATGTGGCTTCCCCATCTCAAAAAAGATAGATTGGAATAGGAATAGTTTCAGAAAAGGGCAACAAAAATGATTAGGGGTATGGAATGGCTGTCATATGAGGAGAGCTTAATAAGACTGGGTCTTTTCAGCTTGGAAAAAAGATGACTAAGGCGGGTATGATTGAGGTTTATAAAATCATGACTGATGTGGTGAAAGTAAATAAGGAAGTGTTATTTGCTCCTTCTCATGACACAAGAACTAGGGGTCACCAAATAAAATTAATAGGCAGCAGGTTTAAAATAAACTAAAGGAAGTATTTTTTCACACAACACACAGTCAACTCCTTGCCAGAGGATGTCGTGAAGGCCAAGACTATAAGAGGGTTCAGAAAAGAACTAGATAAATTCATGGAGGATAGGTCCATCAATGGCAGTATGGTCAGGAATGGTGTCAGGGTATATATAAATAGCGTAGTTATAAACTGGCTCAGGGCATTCTTCCAGGTCCAGCAAATGGATAGGATGTCTGGTCCATGGAGGGTCTCAATCTTTATGATAGGGTTGGAAGGACTTTGTTTACTGAGGCCTCATAAGACTGGGTGTTTTTTCTGAGCTGGCGCTTTGATGAGCTTGTGACCACAAAAGAAAACCCTTGGGGGTGGGGATTGAAGGATTGCTCCAGAATCCATATTAGGGTTGGGTTAATTCTGGTAAATTTATTAGCATGCGTGTAGGTTCTTTTATTGTTTTTTAATCTGTTTTCTCTGTCATTCTTTTTACCTTGAGAATAAAGTAGGCTTGCATAGGAATTTCTGTGTGGTACCTTACAACTTTAGCAATTACACGTGTTAACAGTCTCTGAAAAGAAAAAAAGAACAAGAAGAGGGTGTCCTTGGGCAACCTGTCTGTGCTGGGAAATACACTGTGAAGGCAGGGAATAGTGCAGGTAGGAAATACCCTTGTCAGAAGGGAGAGAGAAATGGGTCTCCACCTAGAAAGGCAATGGCTGGGGAGTTGGAAGCCATGCGGGTGGGGTGCCCTTGCTGACCCACTGAGGGGAATACAGGTGTAGTTGGCCTTAACTGTGATATGTGCCATAATGGTAACCACAAGAAGGAAATTCAAGAGTTTTATGATGTGAACATCCCACCCCCGCCACTCCCGGACATGATTCTGATCTTATATAAACTGGTGTAAAACTGCAGTAAAGTTATTGAATTCAGTGGAGTTACTCTGGTATGTAATCAGTATTACTTTGAACAAAAAAATAAACCCCCGAGATTGACCGCCCTGCACATTTAAGTGTGTGTGTGTGTGTGTGTGTGTGTGAGGAGGGGGGGTAAGTATTTGACTGGCTAGACGAATGAAGGGAAAAGTGCTTTATGACGGGGGGGAGGTGATCAAAACTGTTGCAAAGGAGGACAGCATTGTTGCCGACTCATCCCCTAGGAATGCAGGGTTTACAAGGGGGCAGCCCTGTTCCTGAAGATCGTTTTTACAGGGAGCAGTCTGAAGCAAGAGGAGGCAACACAGCACGTCAGCTGGTCTCAGCCACGTGGATCCATGTGGAAGCAGAACAGTAAGAAACGGGGAAGGGCATGGGTGGCAAGTTGCATAGGCCTCCCCAAACAGCCAGGCATGTCGCCAACCCCTGCCGTGACATTCCCTATGTGTGGCTCCAGCCCCCAAGTGCTCTGCTGAGGCTGGGCTGCAGCCACCCGCCTTCCCACGCTCCTGAGCTGGGGAGGCTGGGGCTACGCACCGCCTGGCTTCCTGCCCTCCCTCGCTCCGGGGCTGGGGCCGTGCCCCCCTCCTGGTGCTCCTTTGGGGCGGCGGGGGGCTAGCTGCAGGACTGGGCCACTGGCCACAGTGGGTGGGGTAGCTCTGGGTTCCGGAGAAGAGGGTTGAAGGGGTGGGGCCTTGGGAGGAAGGGGCGGGGCTGGGTCTAGCCTCCCCCAGCCGGCGGTTCACACACTGCCCATGAGGATGGCCCCAGGCAGGGTGAAGCAGGCACACGAGAGTAGCTACACAAGGGGTGGGAGATATGGCTAGCAAGGCAGCCTGTACTCTCATTCATTCTCTGGGTAGGGACACAAGGAAAGGGAGTGTCTCCCGACCCCGCAGCTGTGCTGTAGGTAGAGGCATTAGTAAATCAGGTTTCAAATTTCCCTGTTAAGGGCAGGGAATGACAGGGGGCAATTTTGCTCAGCTTGGCTCCCTGTGGATTCAGGACCCTAAGTAGTGAAGGGGAGACCAAGAGGGAAAGGAAACATGTTTCAAGTTTTCCCAGCTAAGGGCAGGGGGTGGCTGGCTCCCTGTGGAAGCAGAACAAAAAGGGAAGGGAGGTTACCTGGTAAATCAGCTCTAAGTAACATATTAGCCTGGGGGTATAGGTAGGAGGAGAAGGGACACAGCAAAATGCCTCCCCGCATAACAACTGAGCTGTGATAATTGGGTTAGGGGCTGGTTTCAGGTTTTTTGCTTGGGGCGCACCCAGGGAATTTTCACTTCTCCCTTTTCTGTCAGTCTGGAATGGCGAACTGCGGCCAGTGGGAGCTGCGATTGGCTGAAATTGCGGACGCTGCAGGTAAACAAACCATCCCTGCCTGCCAGTGGATTTCCCTGATGGGCTGCGTGCCAAAGGTTGCTGATCCCTGGGCTCAATGGTTACATTTGTCAATGGGATAAATGGATATCCATATCCACACAGCACTCTTAACTCAAAGGTTGCTGGTAGGATGGTTGTTTGCCAATGGCCCCACGCAGCAGTAATGTGGGCACATCACAGTTAACAATCTCAGGAATCTAAATGGCCTTGCTCAGAGCAGCATTCTTAAAAGCAGTTTTGGTACTTTCGGAATCAGGAAGCTGATGCTTGGGCTATGTAGGGACACTGGGGGGGGGGAGGGGGGAGGGAGGGCTTGGAACTGGGTGATGATGGGGAGGGGCCAGCAGGGATATTAAACTGGCGATGGTCAATGACTGATCAAGGAGACTGGGCAGCATTTGTTATCTTACGTAAAGGCTGAGACCTTGGTTCTGCCCTATGGAATTTGGTTCTCAGTCATTCACAATCAGGGGCCACAACAGCAGTGGTGCAGCTGGGTACAGGGACACAGCCAATTCTGACAATTGGACATTGGAATTCGGAAGCATACAATATGGTGTGCAACCTTAGGTGGTCAGTCGCCACCAATGTGTTGTGATTCCATTCCAGATGTTGGCAGACCCGCCGTGGAGGGTGTGGTGTGGCTCTGTGGGCATGGGATTGTTTTTCTTATGCACATTTGCGGACATCTTAGTGGCCTTAAGGTTTGGCAACCAGGGTCCAGTGATGGGGCAAGTCTGCATTGGCATGGAAGTAGAAGCATGTTACTGGACCAGCTCATGTCACTGCTGTGCACTGAGGGGCCCGTCAGCAGTCACCGACATGATGTGGCACACATTGGAGAACACTGTTTGGGAATGTATGAAGGAGTTCAATTACTGCTCAGGACAAGAAGGGACTTGATTCACATCCGTGTTGTCAGACATTCATTCACGCTGAGAGCCTTGGAGCACCACCTGGGTGGACAAGGCTTGACAAATTCTAACAGGGGGGTCGCCAAATCCCTTGGGGTCATAAAAGGCGCAGCAATTTGGGCATCCTGGGGCACCAAATTATTCAGGGAGTGTGAGGTCCCCTGTAAAGATCTGTAGCCGATTTGTTTTGGCCAATATAAAAGGGGAGGCAGTAAAAGATGTCTGGGAACCCAACTGGGTTTGCAGGCGGAGGCAGCCAAGCTAATTGCAGGAGCCTCCTTGTGGCAGATGTCCAGTGCAGATACTCCATAGGAAAGGTGTTCAGTGACCAGATAAATGGCTTAGAAAAGGACTTAAAAAGAGCTGTTTGTTAAGCGAACAAAGGGGAGGCAGCTGTGGACTCCTATTGTTACCCAGGGTTCTTTCAACCCAAAGCTCTTGGTAACTTTTACTGTGTGCGAGGTGGTGTCAGGAAATAAATCAGGGGAGACACGGCCGTCCGGCCGATAGATGGCTGGCACAAACAGGACAACACAGGAGGGCTTTTTCTTAAAGCTAAACTTTACTTAGTCTCAAGCACTTACATACGTCCGCAACAGGTTAATAAAACACCCCTAGCCCTTGATAATTACCAAAACTGAGTGTGGCTCTCCAGTGACACTGCAGCAGGCTTCTGGTGGCCAAATCTTCCGTCTGCCGGTGGGGACCGCAAGATGTATCCAGACGGAGAGTCCAAAAAGAATCCAAAAGAGTCCCACTATCTCAAGCTTTTCCCCCTTATTTATACATTAGTAATAGAATGACATATCCCTTAAAGAAAACTTGTTAAGCAAGCAGTTCCAATGGGCAAGCAAGAGGCTCCTTCTGATTATTGATTAACCAGGTGTGGGTTTTTCCAGAGTTTGCAGCCTTGAGACCCCAATAGACATTCCTGGAGCACATCCTGCTCTTTTAAAATGTATCAACAATTTCAACACAATTCTTATCAGGAAGTACGCGGGGTCAAGCTGCCCTTTCTGTGGCACCCCAAAACTCCCCCGCCCCTGCCTTGGTCAAGCTGAGACTGCTGAATGGCCAATTTACAGCTTGCTGACTAGGCTGCCTTTAACAATAAGCCATAGTGGTTTCAGGCACTTTACTGGTTTGCCAAAGTCTCCCTGTACACTATGATTGGTATGGCAGGGAGCCAAACCCCCATTCTTATAGCCCACCTTAACCCTCCTATGGGATGGGGGGGGGGCACATGGTAAACTCCCGGCAATGTATTTGCAGGAGGGACCTGGATGGAAAAAGAAGGGGAGCTGTTGGACGCCCCCTGGGTATGGTGAGGTCTTGGAAATAAATTTGCTGGAGGGACCTGGATGGAAAAAGAAGGAGATATGGTAAAAGCCCCCCTGGATAATTATGGAATAAACATGGGGTTACCTGCACTGTACACTGTTATCTGCCGGGTAGTCCCAGACATCTAATAATAAAGTTGTGGCCTAATTAAACCCATGTAAACTGTCTCCTGTCCTTTCAGTATAGCCAGACAATGACCGCCCTGCACCTTTAAGTGGGGCAAGGGGGTATTTGGCTGGCTGGCTGAATGAAGGAAATGGTGCTTTACGGCCAGGGGGGAGATTAAAACTGTTGAAAAGGGTACAGCGTGGTCGCTGACTCATCCCCTAGGAATGCAAGGTTTAAAAGGGGCAGCCCTGCCCCTGAAGCTCCCTTTTACACAGAGCAGTCTGAAGCAGAACCCACCCTCCCTCCCCTTTATGTGGTAAAATACCAGGTTTGTGGGCATTACGCTAGCCGCCCCTTTTTAGGGGGACTGGGAAGGAATTTTTCCCTTACCACCATATTGGCTTGGGTGCAGTTGGGTTTTGTTTTGCCTTCCACACAGCAGGTGCAGGGAGGGCTCTGTTCATGCCTGGCATGAAGGGCAGTGGGCCATATGTCGCAACTCATCATTTAAGTGTAGGGCGGAGGTCCAGTGCAGGTACTCCATAGGAAAGGTATACAGTTCCCGGATAAATAGGGTGACCAGACAGCAAGTGTAAAAAATCGGGATGGGGGTGGGGGGCAATAGGAGCCTATATAAGACAAAGCCCCAAATATTGGGACTATCCCTATAAAATCGGGACACCTGGTCACCCTACGGATAAATGGCTTGGAAAAGGACTTAAAAAGAGGTGTTCATTAAATGAACGAATGGGGGGTGGTTCAGGACTCCTATGATTGGTACGGCAGGGAGCCAACCCCCCATTCTTATAGCCCACCTTAAACCACCTCGGGGAGGGGTGGACGGTAAGGTCCCAGCAATGGATTTGCTGGAAGGACTTGGATGGAAAAAGACGGGGAGCTGGTAAAAGCCCACCTGGATAATTATGGAATAAACATGGGGTTACCTCCACTGTACACTTTTATCTGCCGGGTAGTCCCAGACATCTAATAATAAAGTTGCGGACTAATTAAACCCATGTCAAATGTCTCCTGTCCTTCTTTTGGTATAGCCAGACAAGTACTTATTGCTTATTCATAGTTTTTACTTCACTGATCACACAATAACTTCAATTTACAAAATATTAATCTTTCCTCCTTCTTTTATTTTTTACTTTTGACCAATTCTTTTTTAAAGACAGACATTATAGTTGTGAAGATATTATTTCTAATATGAACCAATGTTGTATTGTTTTCCTAAGTCTACAGGCAAACAGAATGACACGGCAGCTCTAGGAGCAGTGTGAACTGTGAATCCTAAGGATGACAATTTAAATGTCAAAATCATTAACTATCTCTCTATTCAACATCTTGTTATATGTACTGTTTTACAGCATGGTTTTAAAAATAATTTAAAAGGACTTGACAGAACAATAGGAATAACTTTGCATATAGTAAAAAAAAAAAGTTGCAAACAAAGATGACGTGGTGCTTGTCTAATGGCTTCTCATCTCCAAATACTCAGCCCTGCTATCAGAAACACAGGTTTTCCACCTGTACTTTAATCAAGGAGGCAGGACCAAAACTGTCAGTCTTGGGAAAGAGGTGGAAGTCCAAGCAATCTAGAAACCCACCCAGTGAGATGACTTCTGGTGTTGAAATACATCTCAAGAGTTTTGTAGTTAGAGACATACGGGTGGTAGTGGCCCTTAACTTTGCCTATGTTTTGTAATCATCATACACTACATTTGTGTGTGATGCTATATAACGTATGGACTGTTTGAAATTTAGTAGCACTGGCAGAAGACTTTTGGTCCAATTATAAATCAGTATTGTGTTCCATTGTCAAATGAGAGTTATACATTTATATGCAGGTTTAAGTGGTTTCACTAGAGTGGAACATGGATGAAACTGTAAAAGGAAAGATGTAATTTATTATACATCTGCTGGTCATAAATAAGCTGGCCAGTATGTAATAGTATGACAGATGGAGATAACAGGAAAACATTGTTGAAGGAAGAAAACAAGAAAAAGAGCTATTTAAAAATAAAACACCTGAATTAGAAATCTTTCAGATGATATATAACACTTGGAGTATAATGGCAGCTGCTTAGATTTTTTTTTAACAGTTATGAGATTCAGATTCTGAAGCAGCTTTGTTTGATAAGATTTGGAAATTCTGGAGGGCTGTTGACTTATCAGTAGAACACAGCTTATCATGTAAATGTGATGCATGCAAATTTCAAAAGATAAGAGACAGACACATTTATAATCTCAGTGAAAGAGACACTCACTAGGTCAGATGAGAAAACCGTGAAACTTGATTCTATTTATTGACTTTCAACAGCTATAGAGGAATATAAATAAACTAAGCATGAATTTGAAGAAAATAAAAAGGATTCAAAATATTGCATTGTTTCTGGATGGACCATTCCTCATACTGATACACAGTCTAACATTGATAGAAGTGAACCATTTTGCACTGTTTAAACAGTGTAAAACCCTTTGTTACTCTCTTAACCTCATTGCACCTCACCTTCTCACCAAACACCAATCCATCCCATAGCAGCAAGGAGAAGATGGCTCCCAGGATTCCTATAGGGCAGGGGTTCCCAAACTTGGTTCGCGGCTTGTTCAGGGTAAGGCCCTGATGGGCCGTAAGGCGCTTTGTTTACCTGAGCATCCACAGGTATGGCCGCTCGCAGCTCCCAGGCCACCTATTCCCACAGCTCCCATTGGCTGGGAACGGTGAACTGCGGCCACTGGGAGTTGCGAGCGGCCGTACCTGCAGATGCTCAGGTAAACAAAGCGCCTCACGGCCCACCAGTGGCTTACCCTGAACAAGCCACAAACCAAGTTTGGGAACCCCTGCTATAGGGTGTAAGAGATGCACATATCAGCCCAAATTCTCACAAATGGCCTCTGATTTTGGATGCTGAACTTGAACCACCTGATTGAGTTTCACAAGTGCTGAGCACCCACTTTAAGTCAACGTGAACTGCCAATGCTCAGCATCTCCAAAAATGTGGTCTAACATTTCTTGAGATAGGCTTCCAAAGACTGAGGCAGTGGAAATGGCAGACGATTTTTGAAAAAATTGACCATTGCTTTTTGAGATCCTTCCATGTACACCTTAAAACAGGTATTCATACAGCTCTGAGAAGAGGTGTGCGCTGTGAGATCTGCATTCAACAGGGCTTCTTTTGTTCTCCTTGCTCTTGTGAGGGAAATCTCCTGGAGACGATTTGGGAATCCCATTTGAGTTATAAGCCTGAATGTGATAATTTGCTTCTAATTTCAAATTCATGATGTTTGAATGGACTTGGAGTTATATATATAAACCTATTCCTAATTATTATATCAAGATCAGAATAAGTGACAGCAGAATTTGCCCTAAAAACTTCTATTTCTCACATAGTACATGCCAAACATGTTGTTAATAATTCAAATGTTTTGATTTAGAGTCGCAGGAGATGTTTTCTTAGTAAAACCACCTAACGATTCAAACTAGAGCTAATGGAGTGAGTCATAAAAATTTGGATCCTAATGTCGGACACACCCATACATGAAGTTGAGGATTGTTTGGATACACTGTTTTTGTTTGGCTCAGGGTACAGAGGGTGCAAGATTCAAAATTAGTTTCCTGATCCATTTTCAGAGACCCCCATAGCTGTTTGGGATCCAATTCATGACCCATGAATAATTCAAATGAAAGTAGAGATTCATAGACTGCTGTAGAATGTTTCAAACAAGATGGGCATCATCTTTAAATGTTCTTGGTAGTGTTTCCCCTTTCCGTAGAAAAGAGGAACTGCACTCAGATATTTTCAATATCTATTTTCTGTACATTGGGGGTTTTTTTGTGAGCAAAATCACAGAAGGACTGGCACAGTATACTATAAATAGCTTACATTATCTAAACTCATAATTTATAGTAAAACTTAAAGCAACAGTTAGCAGCCATAAATTAAAGTATCAAATATCTGATGATGGCATTTTTAACTACAACATTGTAAGGTCTGCTTTCTGTGAGACTATTAATATACATGATATCTTTAAAATATATAATTAGCAGAATTCCGACTTGTGCTTTACATTTTGCTAGTGATTCAGCTCTACAAGTAAATGCTTTTTACTACATGTTCTTTACAGAAAGGTTAAAATAAGTAACACTTTTCTTTTATTTTGTTTTCCTATATTCACCCTATTTCTGGTTTACTTTATCTGTTTTGGATAGGGGCACTAGTGGCTAGATTCCCTGAATTAGGAGGGGGGAAGACCTGGATTCTGTTCCTTGATCTGCAATTGGGTGACCTTGGGCAAGTCATTTTGCCGCTCTGTGCCTCAGTTTCCCCATCTGTAAATTGGGAGTAATAATACTGACCTCTTTAATAAAGCACTTTGAGATCCATGGATTAAAATATAGCTATTACTGTTTTAAATTAATCCTGCATAGATTTTCACATCTGATGTGACAGAACAAAAATGGATTATTTTTGGTTTGGTTTTGCTTTGGCTTTTTTTCTGATATTACTCCTGACAATGAAGGAATTCAAATGCAGGTATTTATTTGAGGAGATGTTTTGGTTTTTACTTGCCATTTGTGTGTGTGTGTCTGTGTGTGTGTTTGTGTGTCTGTGTGTGTGGGATTGATAGTTAAGAAAAGAAATACAATATTTAATATATACAATTCTAGTTTAGTCCTTCATTGCAGCACACGTACAATGATGATGACATTTATCATTTCATTATAACATAATTGCATGAGATCATAAAATCAAGGTTAAAAGTGATACAGTGTTGACCTTTAATAAAAATGTAGTGGTTCTAATAATCAACAAATGAATAGTGTGAATTATATTAGAATCATTCTTTTGTGACTAAATAATCTCCCCTCCCCTTATTATGAACAACATTACAAGTGAGTATCCAGGAAATGAAAAGCTAAAATCTATGGGAAAGGTAATGATCTTTGAAAATTTTCTCTAATGAGTAATTTGTGGCTCAGTCGATTTCAAGAGATTATTGGTTTTTGAAATGGATTCTATCAACTAAGGAGATAATGGAAATCATTAGGGCTGCATAAAGTAAAACAGCAGATTTGTTATGTGGAGTACTATTAGATGAGCCTCTATTTCCCACACAATTTAGAAGTCCATTTTTTTCTTAAGCTGAACTGCTGTGTTAGTCTGTATATTATGGGGCAAACTCTGGTACAACTGAAGCCATGGCAAAACTACCTTTAACTTTGGTGGGACAAAGATTTGGCTTTTTGTAAACTTGAAAAGTACTGAAATCACTGAGAGCTGCAGGTGTGTGACACCTCTTATGATCTTCCCATGTTGTAAGTTACAGGTTTATCACATTGAAAGCAGAGGAAGAAGATTCTGTCTTCATTACTAAACCCAGGGGTTTAGTAAGGCGGTACGGGCCGGTACGGTGTACCAGTAAAAAGTGGCTGCCAGTACCGGCCCGTACACCTGACTTTAATGCGCTGATGCAGCAGTGCTTTAAGGACCCTGCTAACGTCACTTCCCCTTCCCCGCCTCCCCCCGGGCCGCCAATGGGTGGGGGGCAAAAGGAGCGGCTGCCCCGGGGCCGGTGATTTAAAAGGGTCCGGGGCTCCAGCTGCTGCTTCTGCTACCGCGGCAGCGGCCAGAGCCCCGGGCCTTTAAATCGCCGCTGGAGCCCCGGGTGGCACGGGCCAGGCAGTGCAGATGGGCTGGCTGGGGGATGCTGAAGCCCAGCCCTGCCCCTTCCGCCCAAGGCCCCGCCCCTTTCGGGGGGAGGGGGGGAGAGCCGGCCCCCGTACCAGTAAGAGTTCATTTTATTTTCACTCCTGACTAAACCGTACACAATATTTTACAGAAATTCTACCCATAATCCATTCTGGTGCCATCTACAAGCCTCTGTCACAATCAGTGCCACATTGTTCTAGGTGCTGTACATAGAAAGACATGGTCCACGCCTCAAAGAGTTTCCAGTGTAATTCAGAGCTTACTACACTACTGTAGATGACCCAAAGTCTGAAAAATAACTACAAAATATTGCAATCAATGGTACAATATGGTCCTCGGATTTGTTTTTTTATGCCAATATCTATTTTTTCTCTCTCTCTTTTTTAATCATCCTACCACTTTCTGTTTTTCTCTTTCTTTTTACTGCTGTTACTTCTAGCTCCAAGCATACAGGGAAACTGTGATATCAGAGATACCTCTCTGTGCTAAACACTGGCAATGATGCCTTTTATAATGGTGACCATTGTTGTATATATTATGTTTTAAATCAATTGTTTGTTTTATATTTTACTTCAAATATGGAGTTTTCCCTCAAAATTACATTGTTTCCAGTTATAAGACTATTGTAGGAAGGCTCCAGGATGCTGCAACTTCATTTTGTGCAGAATATTATGATACAGAAAATATGTGATGAATTTATAGACACAGTTGGCAACAATTTGATTAAAAGCTGCCACAGAATACACTGCTTGCTCATGACACCAGGGATGCCCTGGCACCAGTCATGAAAAGTTAAAATAATTAATTATTTGGGTTAATATGAATAGTAGTGGGGGTTATTTGGAATCAGGAAGGAAAAAAAGCCATGTTCAGTTTTGCTGAATAGTTTGGAGTGAGGCTCAATAGTTAGAACCTTTTATTTGTTTATTTAAAATGAACATTGACCTAAAACTGGGGTTATTCTTTTATTATATTTGTTTGACAAAGGATCATATAATTTTTAACACCCAATAGGGCTATTAAATGTGGCCAAACATGTCCTACGTTGTTATGTCTTATCTAAAGAACACAACTTCTAACAGTACACCCCACTGCTCTAGTACTACTTGTGCTGGTGTTATGGATGAGCTCAATTCTTGGTGTGGGACCAGGGCCGGCTCCAGGCAGCAGCTTAGCAAGGAGGAGCTTGGGGCGGCCAATTCAAAGGGGCGGCACTCCGTCCGGTATCGGGGCGGCACGTCCAGGTCTTCGGCGGAAATTCGGCGACGGGTCCCTCATTCCTTCTCTTCCTCTTTGAGCTGCCGCCAAATTGCCGCCGAAGAGGAAGAGAGGGAGGACCTGCTGCCGAACTGCCGCAGAAGAAGCGGCGCGGTTGAGCTGCCGCCAGAGTGCCACCGCTCGTCTTTTTTTTGCTGCTTGGGGCGACAGAAAAGCTGGAGCCGGCCCTGTGTGGGACAAAGCCTACACAGTATAGTAACCTGTAGACGAGTGTGTTACCAGTTAAGCCAGACCAACAGAACTAAATGATCTAGCAACCCTTCTGTCACCAAACAAAACAAGAATTTANACGTCCAGGTCTTCGGCGGAAATTCGGCGACGGGTCCCTCATTCCTTCTCTTCCTCTTTGAGCTGCCGCCAAATTGCCGCCGAAGAGGAAGAGAGGGAGGACCTGCTGCCGAACTGCCGCAGAAGAAGCGGCGCGGTTGAGCTGNCCAAATTGCCGCCGAAGAGGAAGAGAGGGAGGACCCGCTGCCGAACTGCCGCAGAAGAAGCGGCGCGGTTGAGCTACCGCCAGAGTGCCACCGCTCGTCTTTTTTTTGCTGCTTGGGGCGACAGAAAAGCTGGAGCCGGCCCTGTGTGGGACAAAGCCTACACAGTATAGTAACCTGTAGAAGAGCGTGTTACCAGTTAAGCCAGACCAACACCACTAAATTATCTAGCAACCCTTCTGTCACCAAACAAAACAAGAATTTGTTATTTAAAAATAAGTGTTGGCAGCAGCTATCAAAACAGGAACAAGAAAAATTCCAGTGATGTAAATAAAATTCCATAGCTGGAAAAGTGTAAGGATAAGAAAATGGGACTGATCAACTGGAGAGGGAAAATGACTTAATGTTGGTTAAAATCTGTGAATTACTTCAATATTCCAACACACTTACCCTCATTAGAGACAGGTAAATGCAAATCTGCCATTGTTAAATATCTGTTCTAACAGTCCCAAACTCATGTCATACTATCTTGTTTTTATGCTGCCTGCATTGTAATCCTCCAATTTTATTCAGTGTTAAAATATCATATATATATAAAAACCACCTTCTCAATGACAGTTGATTCTGTAATCATTGACAAAAATCACAAAAATAATTCCCTCGTTCATTTTTCAAACAGTGGCTGTTTAAATGCACCATCACTTTCTCATCATCTATGATACAGTAGCTACTCTATTTGAGAATGAGATCTAAATGTGTTGGAATGCAACAGTTTATTCCTATGAGAATTTCTGTGATGTTAACATTACAAATGATTCACTCTAGATCTGCATGACTTGAGACCTGATTATATACTGTATCTTTCACAGAAGATAAAAGCATTCAAATCATTTTGCTGTTGTACAAATCGTTAACCCTGCAATGTTAACTATGTTGGTGAGGATGGTATAGGCCAGCAATACCTTGCAGCTAATTAGCAGGATCTTGTACCCTTATCTATCACCCAGGGGTTAGAAAGGAAAGATAGTGTACCTCCCTATCCCATGATGCAAATGGATAAAGAAGAGAGAAGAATAAAGTAAACAGATAACAGCTTTTATTTAAACAGATAACTTAATAAGAAACAACAGTGAGATGTGGTTTGACAGTTTGTGTTTAAAACCCAGGCCCAACAAAATAGGTACCCTGGCAATAAACAAATAAACCTAAAACAAAAATACCCCCGATACTACACCGTTTCTAGAAATACCCCCGTTTCTAGGTGTTGATAGGCAGTAGATGGTATAACCCCGTTGTCACCGGCAACTGATGGACTCTGGGTCTCAACTGCTTCTTAGCAGGAGATCAACGGGACCTGCTGATGCTGAAGAGAGGCCTGGCTCTGCAATCACCCGAGGGTGAGCGATCAACAGGACCTCTATACCTTTCTCATGCAGGTGACGATCTTCTGATCTTCTGGTCCATGTCACCGTGCAAGCACAATGGTACTGTGGTTGCCTCTAGGACAGAGAGCAACTAGGCAGCGGGCGCTCAGAGTTTATGTAGGCACAAGCGTGCCAAAGTTCTTAGGTAAAACTGTCAGCTCCCCTGCTGGAACATGTTTGAACCAGTTCTGTGCTGATCCTTAGATGCCTTTCCCACCAAAGTTCCAAAAGGGCGTGAAAACTTCAATAAGAAGCAAAACAAAGAATAGAGTCAAGCTGTTGTTTGGCAGGCATGCCATTTTGAATTTCAGACTCCATCTCTAATATGTGGTCAAATACCTTAACCAAACGTAAAGGCATAAAGCAGGGGTCGGCAACCTCTGGCATACGGCTTGCCAGGGTAAGCACCCTAGCGGGCCGGGCCAGTTTGTTTACCTGCCACGTCTGCACCATCCCAGGCCAATGGGGGCTGTGGGAAGTAGCGCAGGCCGAGGGATGTGCTGGCTGCGGCATCCCGCCGCCCCCATTGGCCTGGAGAGGCGAACCGCGACCAGTGGGAATCGTGATAGGCCGAAACTGCGGAGGCGGCAGGTAAACAAACTGGCCCTGCCCGCCAGGGTGCTTAGCCTGGCAAACTGCGTGCCAGAGGTTGCCGACCCCTGGCATAAAGTATAACTTATTTTAAAGCACAAAACAATTTATAATGTCTATTTAATATACAAAAACATGTTACAAAATGATACGACAGTAGAATTTATAGATGTGATTGACAATGAAAATTGACTCTAAGATTCTTAAGGAATTAGCTGAAGCAATCTTGGAACCATTAGTGATTATCTTTGAGAACTCATGAGAGATGGGTGAGGTCTCTGAGGATTGGAGAAGGTCAAACATAGGACCTATCCATATAAAGAGTAACAAAATGATCCTGGGGCACTATAGACCAGTCAGCCTAACTTCAATACCTGGAAATGTACTGGAACAAATTATTAAACAATCAATCTGTAAGAATCAAGAGGATAATAGGCTTATAAGTAATAGCCAACATGGATTTGTAACAAATGAAGCCAAACCAACCTAATTTCCTTCTTTGACAGAAGAAGGCCTAGTGGATAGGGGGAAGCTGTAGACATGATACATTTTGATTCTAGTAAGGCTTTTGACACAGTCCCATATGACAATTCTCATAAACAAACTAGGGAAATGCGGTCTAGATGAAATTATATTATGTTGGTGGAAAACTGACGGAAAGACCATACTCAGAGTGTAATTATCACTTTCACTTTCTGACTGGGTGGGGTTGTATATCTAGTGGGGTTCCCCAAGGGTCTCTAATGAGTCTGGTACTAATCAATATTTTCATTAATGGCTTGGATAATGGAGTTGAGAGTATGCTTATAAAATCTGTGTTTGACATTAAGCTGGGAGAGGTTGCTAGCAGTTTGGAGGACACAATTAGAACTGAAATAATCTTGACAAACTGGAGAATTGTTCTGAAATCAACAAGATTAAATTCTATAAAGACAAGTGAAAAGTACAAGGAAGAGAAAATCAAATGCACAAGTACAAAATGAGGAATAACTAGCTAGACAGCAGTACAGCTGAAATGGATTTTAGGGTTATAATGGATCACAAATTGAATATGAATCAACAGTGTGATGCAGTTGCTAAAAAGGCTAATATCATTTTGGGTATATTAAAAGGAGTGTCATATTTAAGACACGGGAGGTAATTGTCCCACTCTACTCATCACTGACAAGGCTTCAACTGAAGTACTGGTTCCAGTTATAGGTGCCTCACTTTAAGAAATATATGGACAAATTAGAGAGAATCCAAAGTAAAGTAAGAAAAATCATGAAAATCTTAGAAAACCTGACCAATAAAGACAGGTTAAAAAAACTGAGCATGTTTAGTCTGCAAAGTAATGCACACTGGAAAACATAATCCCAACTATACATATAAAATGATGAGGTCTAAATTAGCTGTTACCACTCAAGAAAGATCTTGGAATCATTGTTGATAGTTCTATGAAAACATCCATTCAATGTGCAGCAGCAGTCAAAAAAGCGAACAGAATGTTGGGAATCATTAAGAAAGGGATAGATCAGAGATTGGCAACGTTTGGACCGCAGCCCGCCAGGGTAGGCACCCTAGCGGGCCGGGCTGGTTTGTTTACCTGCTGCGTACACAGGTTCGACTGATCACGGCTCTCACTGGCCGCAGTTCGCCATTCCAGGCCAATGGGGGCTGCGGGAAGCAGCGGCCAGCACATCCCTCGGCCTGCGCCACTTCCCGCAGCCCCGATTGGACTGGGACGGTGCACCACGGCCAGTGGGAGCCACAATCGGCTGAACCCGCAGACGCGGCTCGGCCCGCCAGCGTGCTTACCCTGGTGAGCTGCGTGTCAAAGGTTGCTGATCCCTGGGATAGATAATGAGACAGAAAATATCATATTGCCTCTATATAAATCCATGGTACATCTTGAATACTGCATGCAGATGTGGTCACCCCATCTCAAAAAAGATATATTGGAATTGGAAAAGGTTCAGAAAAGGGCAACAAAAATGATTAGGGGTATGGAACAGTTTCCATATGAGGAGCGATTAATAAGACTGGGACTTTTCAGCTTGGAAAAGAGAGAACTAAGGAAGGATAAGATAGAGGTCTATAAAATCATGACTGGTGTGGAGAAAGTGAATAAGGAAGTGTTATTTACTCCTTCTCATAACACACAAACTTGGGGTCATCAAATGAAATGAATAGGCAGCAGGTTTAAAACAAACAAGAGGAAGTATTTTTTCACACAATGCACAGTAAATCTGTGGAACTCCTTTCCAGAGGATGTTGTGAAGGCCAAGACTATAACAGGTTTCAAAAAAGAACTAAATAAGTTCACGGAGGATAGGTCCATCAATGGCCATTAGCCAGGATGGGAAGGGATGGTATCCCTATTCTCTGTTTGCCAGGAGCTGGGAATGGGGATGGATCACTTGATGATTACCTGTTCTGTTCATTTCCTCTGGGGCACCTGGCACTGGCCACTGTAGGAAGACAGGATACTGGGCTAGATGGATTTTTGGTCTGACCCAGTATGGCCATTCTTATGTTCTTATGAGAAAAGTAGACTGAGGGGGGACCCAATAAGAATCTTCAAATAAGTTAAGGGCTGTTAAAAAGATGATGGTGATGAATTGTTCTCCATGTCCACTGACAGTAGGACAAGAAGTAATAGGCTTAATCTGCAGCAAGGGAGAATTAGGTTAGATAATAGGGGAAAAGCTTTCTAACTATAAGCATAGTTGAGCACTGGAATAATCTTCCAAGAGAGGTTGTGGAATCCCCATCACTGGATCATCTAGGTATACTTGGCCCAGCCTCAGCACAAAGGGCTGAACTGTAGGATCTCTCAAAGTCCTTTCCTGCCCTACATTTCTGTGATTCTGTGATAGAAGTATATAAAACAATGAATGGTGTAAATCATGAATTCCTACTACTAACACAAGAACAATGCAACATTCTATAAAATTGAAAGGCAGCAAAAATAAAGGGATTTTTACAGTGTGCAATTCACCTGTGAAACTCATTGCCACAAGGTAAGACAAAGCTTAGTAGGATTCCAAAAAAAAAAAAAAAAAAAAAGGATTAGAGATTGCTATTGATAATGAGAATATTTAGTTACNGCCAACGCGGCAGGTAAACAAACTGGCCCGGCCCGGCAGGGTGCTTACCCTGGCGAGCCGCATGCCAGAGGTTGCCGACCCCTGCTCTAAAGCATGAGACCACCACTAACTAATCTGATTCCTCTATGGTCAGGTTATTCCATCATTGTCCTATATGGAATTTAATGAAACTTCTTAAGCATCTGATACTAATCTGATATAGAAATTCCTACATTCCCCAGCCCTGGAGCTGAGTGTGGGCAGAGTCAAATTTGAGCACCTTCCGCTGAGCTTGAGGACTAGGTAGGCCAGCCTCAAGGCTGATTAATGAGCTCAGCTTGGTCGTGGTAGGATACACCTCATTGGCCGGCATACTTGTTTGGCAGAAGAGAGACAGCAGGCCTGCTTTTATGCTGATTACTGGCAGCTCAGTGCTTCTGCCTGTAGTTGTGATAGCCCTTGCCCCTGCTTTGTTTATGCCCTGCTCTTCTCCTGCCCTAGTTCTACCCCTGCCTTTTCCTGTCCCGCTCCGTCCCTGTTTCTGCCCCATTCCTGCTTTGTGCCTGTCTTGCTCCAGCCCTACATTCTTTGCCAGCTCATGTGCCCAGTTCTGATGCCTGGCTCTGGTTCCTGGCTCCTGAGTCTGGCTCCAACTCCTGGCCCCCTCAGCCTGGTTCTAACCATTGAGCAGGACTGCCAGTGCTCATCTCTGACAGGGAGGAGAAGGGCTGGGATCAGCCTCAGGAAAAGGCTTCAGTGCCCTGGACCTAGGCTGAGTCAGGAGGTTTCAACATGGTCCCTTGAAACTCCTCCTTTTCTCACACTGCTGCTGCTATCTAACAGCTACTCTCCCTACAGCATTAATTCACACTTAATTATATTTGAAAGGTTATCTGTGAAATTATAGGGCTAGAATTATGGGTGGAGAGGAAATGTAAGGTTAGATTCTGACAAAATTGAAGGCTTTGCTACAAGTTTACAGTGGGAAAAGAAACTATTTTAGAAATGTTTTAAGTATTGGAAAAATGTGGCTGCACTATATTCTGTATCACTCTGCTTTTAAACTCCTGTGCTGAACTTCCCAGAAAACCAACAGTAAAAGCCTGAGAAAGAGAGGACACTCTAACTAATGGAGCTGGAACGCTTTTCACGAATATAAACAAATACATGTTGTGAACAATTCATCATTTTGGGGCTTTTATGATTATAACAATAATCTAGGTCAAGTTTTGTTTTAGTTCCTGTCCTTTTTACTCTCTCTCATCCTTGCTTGTCAGTGGGGAAAAGTAAAGATGTCTATGTTTTTCCCCTCACTGAAATTATTTTTAATTAAAAAAATGTTGAAAATTAAAAAAAAAAAATTTTTTTTTTGGTAGAATACAAAATCTCACTAAAATGAAATTAAAATTTTTTTTGGTGTGTGGGTGAGAGACAGATATTTACCGTTTTGTTCAACCTACTATTATATCGACAAAGGTAGAGAATTCTATTGGTCAGAGTCTGGGAGAAGAGACAGCAGGACTCTGAGTCCAAACTAAAGAGATCAGATAAAGTCACGATTATAGCTGCAGGGAAGGATGGGAACATAACCAGGCCCAGAGGACTGGATGATAGAAGGGGTGGAATTAAAAAGAAAAGAAAAGAAACACAAGGGGTCTATTGGGAATAGAGTAGAAGGAAAAAAGTTGAAGAAAAAATATGATGTAAAATATAAATAAATGTATGGATATTACCATAGGGCCAAATTCTGCTACTGTTAGTCATGTTTGGTATCACATTACTTTGCAAGTAGCCAGATTCTGCCACCTTTACCTTGGTAATACCTTACTACTCCCACTGTAATCAATTAGATTACTTGTAAGTAAGATGCTGCTTATCTGAGTAAGGGGATCAGAGTAAGCTACTATCAAGGTGAGGAAGGCTGTCAGAATCTGGCCTATTGACTTCAGCCGTGAAAGTAAGGGATTTCACAGTGTGAGTAAGGGGATCAGAATCTGCCTTAGAAATGGGTGTGAATGACATGCTGAAGAAGTGGAAGGAGCAGGTAACAGGAAGGTATTAGAGAAAGCAGGTAACTTCCAGGAGAGTTGTTCCTGCTTATGTGAGGCACAGATTTATTCTAGTTACTTCAAAATACATTGAGTCAATTTCTGCTCTTCATTACACCATTGTAATTCCATTGATTTCAGCCCAAATTATGGGGTTTTGCCAGTGTAAGCAGGACACAATTTGGCCAATTGATTTAATAGGGAGGTTTCCTAAATTATCCAGTAAGTTACTGAATAAGAGTTGTAGGATTTTACCTATTTGGCCATTGTCATTACTACACTGGGGATAACTTTATTTAGACTTGTCTATTATTAAGGTTAGGTATGTTTCTGTATGAAATTGTAGGTAACATTAACAAATTATTCCATTACCTAATTAATAACCTTTAAAATATAAATGGGGGGGGGGGGGGGAGGAGAGAGATAAAGCTAGAATAATTTAAATGGAAGTTGCTCATCTCCTTTAAAATTGCTTTTGTGTGTGACCTATAACAATGCCCCTGATCTAAATATAAATACAATTCAAATAAAATTAAAAAAACAACAACAATTCTTAGGGTCTTATTCATCAATATTTTACTATCACAGGCAAATCTTGATTAGGCCCCATTATTGTTAATGGAATTTGTGCATGTGAACGACTTTAAAAATTACTACAGCTTGAGGAAAAACCTGTCTGGCAAGCTAGTGAATTAATGGGGAAGAAAGGTGAAGGGGAGTGGGGAACTGTGGAAATTAAGGGAATGAAGTAATAATTAACATTAAATATGTGTATTTCAAATGTTTCCCTCTTATATATATATATATATATAAAAAAAACACTTAATCTAATTAGGAGAAAAGCTACCAATTGATTTACCTTTAGTTTCTTCACACCGTTAATAATACATTAGTTGATTTCATGACTAATATTTTAGCTGGAAATCTCCCAATTGGAATAGTCAGGGCTAATTTATAGTTGATGTGGAGCAACAGAATTTTTATTCTGATAACTTTTTTATCTTGTAGTCTCTCTTTCTGAATTAACACTGTGCATCTCATTTTGCCATGCCAGAGGCAATGGAGCTGAGCTTGCACTCCTTAAGTCAAGCTCTGATCAGGTGTTTTGATTGATTCCCATTGGATTGTGGGAATGTCTGAAGCATCATGAACATCCACAATAAGGCAGGGTTCCATGTTCACCAACTAGAAAATATTTCATAACCAGCCAGAATTTGCTGTACTGTGCACCCAAAATTTCAGGTAACATCAATGGGAGTTTTAGGTTTGCAAGAATAGCAGAATAGGGTCCATAAAGTTATACTTCCCTCATATGCCCAGTTGCTGTTAAGATAGTGTGCAGAGTCAGGGTCATTCTAGGATTATCACTGAACAATCAAATAGCAGCATTAACTAAACAGAGAGATCATTCACTTTGTAAAGAAACTCCCCAGTTCTACAGCTATATACATTGAATGCCAGGCGGGGAGAGTCGGTGGTTAATATTGGTTGGTTAATACTAAATAATATTCCTTGGCAGTAGTTAAAAATGCATGCTGAATAAAGATTGATTGGACAGACTAAATACTTTATGAAAAATATGTTGTAATATATGGGATCTGACACACCTACCCCAATTATGAACTAATTGTGGGAAAGTGGATAAAAGTTTATAAAATGATCCAATCACTTATAGCAACAAATATTGATGGGAGAGGTGAAAAAGGTTAGACAGACAGACAGAATTAATCAAAAGGAAAAGGCCTACTGATATAACTCAAGGGCTGAGTTAAGACTATGTCTGGTAAATAAGAGAAATGTGGGATCGGAAGACAAAGAACCAAAATTTGTGAGTTAGAAATTAACTCTAATTGATGAACAGAAAAAGGAAGAGATGGGTGATTTTGCCCATCACTTCCTTTTGGGAAGACATTGGAAGGGGGAGGGAATAATGACTGCTGGCGAGGAGATGGGTGGACAGGAGGCAGCGATATTCACCAGAATGGCTTCCACCCCCACCATCTCTAGGGATCCTGAGATCCACCATGACATTGTTGGGCTTTTGTCTTCCTGATCCTGAGAGATTTCCTGATCAGACCAGGCCAGTAAGAGGAACCCAGATGACATCAGCACCTCCACCAGCTCTGGCTAAATCCCAAACACCACCTGGGATGTGAGAGTTTGGTTCCTGATGTCACCCTTTCCCTCATGTGTTCTTTTCCTTCCCCACCTAATTTCTTCCTTTTTCTATCCCCCTCCTTTTGCATTCTGTCTAAATAAGAGTCTTGTTTTGCTAGCCAAGACTGTATATTGTGCAACACTGCTGTAAGCCTGCAACCAAAGAGGATTTTAAAAGGAATGCACCAAGCAGCATGATATTGGTACATCTTTGCCAGCTATCAGAGTGACTGATAAAGCTATGGATTGTGTCCAGGGATTTCCATACACCCCTGCCTTAGGAGGGGTGTACACCCCCCCTGAATTTCTCCAAACCCCTCCCTCCCCCCAGTTTTGTGAACTAGTTACGTGCAGTGTTGTCAATTTAGTGATTGTTTGGAAATTTGAATTGAAATTGAAACATTAATACACACTTTAAAACCATATAATGTGTATGATAAAATACATGTATCTGAAAAAGTATAATAGATTTGAAAAGTATGAACATAGACTAGCTTCCTTTCACAGCTGTTGTTTTTTATGACAATGTCAGTGCATTCATTTCAGTGATGTTGGCCAAACAAATAATTTCAAATTATGATTTTTAAGCAAAGTCTAAATGAGCTCTCCCTGACAGCTAGTGATGAGCTGGGGGCTGGGGAGAAAGGCTTCAGGACCAGATTATATTTACATTCACACCTAATCTACCTAGATATCCAGCAAACAGAGCTGTTTTGCCCAAGTGATAGAGTTTTGGCTGGGGTTGGTTTACAAGTCAATTGAATGCGGGGGTAATGAAATGTTGTTGTTCTTATTGTATGAGCAAAGGGCAGTAGAACTTTACTTAGCCTGTGCTGATTGAGGGCATCAAGAGAGAGGGTGAGGACAGTTGTTCTGCTTGATGGTCTGCCTGAGTCACAAGTACTATTTGACCTGCCCCTCTCCACTGTTTAAATACAGGGCTGATTAGGCTCCATAGTCTGTTTTTTTAAGTGACCACTACAGCTGAAATCACTGATAATCAGGTCTAAGTGCTTAGACCTGCTGTGGGACAGTGTTTCTGTGGAAGAGATGGCCCAGTCTGCACTAGCAGCGAGGTAAACCCACTGAGAGCTGAAATCACTGAGAGCTGGTGGAACCTCAAGAGACCAACTTGCAGAGGTCACAGTGGCAGGTGGCAGCAGAAAGTGACAGCGCAGGGCCATTGGCAATGAACAACAGTGGCCAGAGCAAACAGTGAGCAGCTGGAGGAACGAGCAAGGTGCCTTCTTGCCCCCCACCTGGGAGGTGAACTCATGTGAAAGCACCTCTGAACTCTGAGTCTCTGCTGAACAAGGACAACACCGGTGAATGTTAATGAGGCTGTTAAGAATGCTGGAGACACAACACAGTTCATGTGAACACACATGGCTGTGGCATCATACTTTCTATTTAAGCAAGAGATACCACACACTACAAAGTGGAGGCCAATGTTAATTTCACTGTTACTTGTTCATCCTGAAGTTGAACACTGGTTCTGAACAAGACAAATGCTCACTATCTTTCTTCAAGAAACTCAGCTGACTGTCTAGAAGCATGTGGTACAACAGTGAAAGACTCAACAGTTGAAAAAGTGAAGAACTCTCACCACTTTCAAAAAAATTGCATACATGGCTGATGAATGCACCGATGCAAATGGATATCAAGTATTAAGTCATTGTGTATGTTATCTTGATGTCAGTGATAGGCCAGTAGATGCATTTCTAGATGTTCAAGTTATAGAAGACACATCGGCTGCATCTGTGACAACCCACATCTTACAAGAGTTAAATGCTTGTCAATCGGACCTCAAACAAATGGCTGCTTGTGCATTTGATGGAGCTGCAAACTTCTGTGGAAGACATGGTGGAGTACAAGCTTTGCTCAGAGAAAAGTGTAACCCTAATCTCTCCTATACACACTGCAGAGGCTATCTACTCCAACTAGAGCTAGTACGAGCTGCAGACTCTTCAAAAGACATTTAAAAAGCTATAAATTTTATGTCTTCATTATATTATTTTTTCAGCAAGTGTCCAAAAATACTGAATATCTTGGAAAATATAGAAGATACACTGGGACAGAAGTTCAAATTAGTCCAACCTGGGAAAACCCTCTGGCTTTCTCATGAGCAATCCTTGGCTATTGTCTTAAAATTACTCCAACTGTTATTACTGGCTTTGGAAAGTATCTACCAAGATGGGATGGATCTAAGTAGTGAGGCTGGTGGATTACTTTTGCTACTACGTTCAGAGAAGACTATTGCCATTCTCTCTCTTGTAAGTCTACTGTTGAAACCACTTGGGTCTTTAAACAATGCCATCCAGGCATGTGCTACAACAGTTGTAGATCTTTGCCGAGCAATAGAAGCTACATTTGGATCAATCAGAGAGCTATCCATTGAAAAAGTACTGGAAGAAGCAAAGACTTCAGTCC
Organism: Platysternon megacephalum; assembly: GCA_003942145.1. Classification (NCBI taxonomy): domain Eukaryota; kingdom Metazoa; phylum Chordata; order Testudines; family Platysternidae; genus Platysternon; species Platysternon megacephalum. The sequence goes on from QXTE01000161.1 coordinate 3,445,483, forward strand.
AGAAGTTGACTAATGAAGGCATTTATATTGAATCCTTAAGTGAAAAGGACAAGAAGTGTTTGTTAAGACAAATGAAAAAGTACACAGACTTGATTCTTAAAAATCAACAACAGCGACTTCTAGATTCTACTCAACCTCTACGTAGTTTTTTACAGATCCCTGTCCTATAAAACACTGACAGTTGAGTGGAGTGAGGCTCCATGGGGCTGCCATGTGCTCAGGACAGAATAGAGAATTTGAACGCAGAGTGGAGTATCATATTATGAATGAATGAAGATTTGACTTCAACTTCTTTTTTATCATCAGTAGTGGCTCGACCCGATCTTTGTGCTATGTTTCCTGGGATGAAAGAAGTAGGAACTCATCTCTTGCTACTCCCAGTCACAACGGCTACAGATGAGCATTCTTTTTCATAATTGAATAGAATTTTGTGTTCTGAAAGAAATCGCCTTCTGCCTGATCATGTGAATGAACTAATGAGCATATCAATTGAAGGAATGGAAGTACCGGACACACGAGAAGCCATCAAAGATGAACGCACTGCATTCAAGAAGTTCATTAACAGAGTTGTGCAAAATTATAACAAGAAACCAAGAAGGATGTAGATGTAATGCTTCATAGAGGGCTTGAGTAGCCAACTTTAATTTGTGTGATGATTTTAAAACATGAGTGAAATCCAATAAAATGGTCATGAAACATTTTTCAGTTTTTACTATGGTGCCATACAGCCCGCCTTCACCCTCACGGCCTCACCCCTCATCGGCCCTGACCCCCACCCCTGAAAATTCGAACACCTCCCCAAATTCAATTCCTGGGGAAAACACTGATTGTGTCTATGTTTCTCCAGCAGTGAGGTTGCAAATGAAAGTCAGCACCCAAGACAGAAGCTGCATTTGCTATATATGCTGTTCTTTTCTCTCCCCTTTTGTGTGTATTTATCTTGTTTTGTCTTCCAGGAAACAGTATTGGACTTTAATTACAATAGCAACAACAGCTCTAGCCTAACTCAAGTAACAACTTCTCTTTTCCCCAAAAAAGACAGTTTTTAGCATCTTTAATGTTATCTCAGAGACTGTCAGACAGATGATCCTTCTAAAAATTCTCTGCTTCTAATGGGAAAGGGAATTAGAGATACTGTTAAAATGAAGTATCAGAGGGGTAGCCGTGTTAGTCTGGATCTGTAAAAAGCAACAGAGAGTCCTGTGGCACCTTTAAGACTAACAGATGTATTGGAGCATAAGCTTTCGTGGGTGAATACCCACTTCGTCAGACACATGTAATCAAGTCTTACTCAATACTTCACATTTGAAATGCTTTAGCTGTTTTTGGTTTGTTTGTTTGTTTTTCTCTTCTTTTTTCTTTTTTTTCCTTTTCCTCTTTTTTCTGTATCATAAATAAAAGGTTTAAACAATTTTTAATAGTGTGGGATGAAGCAGGCCAATGTTTCTGTATTTGAAATCCTGAACCTTATTTATTGGTTTAGTATTGTACAGTGATAGGGTCATGTTAACACTTTTTGATCTCTGGGCCTAGGTATATATTAAGTAGGTATGAGTTAGCTATAGTACAAAGGAACCTTGGAGGATTAGTGCAACTGAGATTTGTGACAATACCAATTCTATATTTCTTAGATCTCATTTACAATTTAGAGGAGGAGAAAGTGAGGATTTGTTTGCTGAATCTTAGGTAACCAGCTAGATCTCTTTTGCATTAAAATATATCTTGCAGTATAACAGTTCTCACATGTAGTTACAGAATCACTTTGTAATATGTCACCAAAAATGTACTTATAATCCTACAGACGATGTTCCTCCAAAGAAAGGCTGTTTTGAGTGATGCTACAGCAGGTGCCAATATCTTAAGAGACTTTGGCAGCCTTTGTTATAATATGATAGAAAACTGACTAACCTGCTTGGGCAAATTGGAAAAGTGTGAGTTGGCAGTCAGTGACATTCAGCAAGTTAAAAGAACACTAAAGTATGTGCTATAAACATGTTAGGCTTGTATATTTGAAAGACTGAAATGGAGAAATTAGCCAGCATTAATAATCCTGATTATAATTAACCCATAATTTGTAGCATGAGATAATACATTTCTACAGTACAAGCTTCATGTTTTCAAAATATTTTGAACTTAAAGGATTAAATAAATAAATAAATCCTTTCCCAGACAGATCATCTGAAATTTTCAGAAATCCTCCCCTGCTCACTGGATAGCAGGAGAGACAGCAGGAGGTCCTAGCAGCCTTCCAGACTTACATAGGAAAAGCACGCTGGGGCAGGAGGCTGGTATAGATGGAGGGGGCACATTGTCTGAAGAAGGTTCTGAGGGTCATTTCTGTTTTAAAAAGGAACCAATAGTGGCAACTGAGGATAGTGTATATGTAAATACAAAACCCGACAATAGACAGTAAGATGGGGGTCACTTTTCCCAGAGGCAAGGGGACAATGTTAAGGGACCCAGGAGATTACAGTTTGAGACATATTTTGAAATTATATTTAACAACATAAATAATCAATTATTCAGAATAATCTAGCTGTGCATGTTATTAGCCTCCATAACCCCCTTGATCTTATTTCAGTTACTGTCCTTCTCCCTCTCATTTTCGTGCTCTGTCTTAAACTAGATTGCATGCTGTTCTGATCAGCGATCATGTCTTCCTATGTGCTTGTAGAGCACCTAGCATAACATGCAACTGATCACGACTGGAATCTTTGGGCACTAATGACTTGATCCTATGCCCATTGACATCAATGGCAAATCTCCCATTACATTTAATGGCGCAAGATTAGGAGCTAAGTCAATATGATTAACTGCATATAATTATTAATAATTCAGTGGGCTAACTCCTGATTCACACCTCTGTAAGCATGATCCAAATCAAGGTAAATATTTTCCCTTATATCTCCTACCCATTAGTCCTGAATGTCTTTATTATTATGGTAAAAATGATATTGGTGGGGACTCAGTTCATCCAGTTATATGTCATCCAAAAATATATATTGAGTCCACCAAAATTCCATTGGGGCATAGCAATTCCTAGAGGAGCATTATGTGCCTGATTATAAAAATTCCTTATGTGTGAGTTCTTGCTTAGAGTTTATACCTAAGGTATGAGCTTGTTTCCTTTTTAAATCTACACACTATAGTAAAGCAATGTAAGTAAAATATCTGCAGTTTTATCAAACTATTGATCCTAGAGAATATTGTAATCAAGAGAATTCATGTATATTAAATAGTTTCACTCTTTCAAACTGTAATCAGATCTGATTAGTATTTGATAAATTCAAACACATATTCTCTTCCAACCTTGCATTTCCACATTTGTTAAGGAAGGGTGAATCATGTTGATTTGCAGTTTTTTTTTGTAAAGTCATTAAGCAAACTTAATTTTCAGACATTTATTTTTTCAATAAAATGCATGTGTTCGCTGTCTACCTTTATCTGACTTGACAAATATTTACATGCAGTTGTGTTGTCCTCTTACTGACTGGAGCAGGATTATCCAAAAAACAATCAATGCACAATTAAAACACCAGGATCTACAGAATATTACTTGGCAGAAGATCCTGGATAAAGTTTCGGAAGTATTTGTCTTAATTCCAAATTTGTGCATTTATTCTAAGTACATTCCAAGATTCTCTGTTAACTAGTGTTCCTGAGGATTAGCTGCTAGGACCACAGGGCTTTAGCCAAATATTGATTTTTCATCAGATAATCCTATTCACTGTTAGCAAAAGGGGCAATGTAGCTACAAGTAAACAAATGACAAGGAAGGCTATTTTCTATTTGAGTCCCGTATATTGTAGGAGCAAGATCACAAAAGTAAAAAACATATTATAAAGACTAACACTTAAGCTGAAAAAATCGTTAATAAATACAAATGAATTGAGATAGCATTTCTGTAGTCAGATCTGCCAACACATAACTTTTTAAAAGCCAGAACTTCATATCAAATAAGCCACTCCCATGTGCCTTGCAGATCTCTGAAAAATATCCCCACATTTGAGGACAGAGTCTTCTCAGTGTATGTGCAACGTCCCTCTGGTGGCACGTGACCACGATTCATTACCAAATTTGGTTCACTGGTTCATTAGCTTCCCAGGCCTCGGCCGGGTACTGATGGCGAGTGCGATGTGAATGCTGATCCATTCCCTCTGAGGCAAAATCCAGGAGTGACAACTATAAGTATCTGAATGGTAAGAGATAATAGAGCTCTCACAGTTCAGGGCAACTTCACCTGTATTTGTGGTCCAGAATGGGCACCCACTCTCAGGCTTCTGGTTCCCCAGCCGCTGCCTCTCGTGGCTAGAGACCAGCATCTCACTCCCTTCTCACCCTGGTGTTTCAAGGCTGCACAATTCCCTGCCTTCACTGCATATTTCCCAGCAGAGACAGGCTACTAAAGTACATCTGCTTGCTGTCTTTTTAAAGGTGTAATTGCTACAGTTATAAATTACCCATCCAGCCTTTCTTATGTAAGCTATTTTATTCTTAAGTAAAAGCACTGCATAGAAAACATTACAAACAATAGAAGAATCGGGGTGTGTGTTATTAAGTTTACCTGAATTCACTCAGATCATATTATGTGCTCTGGCAGGAGTAGTCCTTCAACACCCCATTCATGGGGTCCCTTTGTGGTCAACAATTCATCATCGCTTCAGCTCAGAACAAGCACATAGTCTTATGGGGTCTCAGTAGGCCAAGTCCTTCCAACCCTACCCATAAGGATGGGATCCTTCATGGACCAGAGGTCCTGTCCATTTGCTGGATCAGGAACAAGGCCCTGAGCCAGTTTAAAATCTATTTATTTATCCAAAAATGTTTTCTTTGTTTGTTGGTCCTGGAGAATCCAGTATGAAATAGTGTATGCATATCTCTCCAGGGTGGTGGCTTCAAAGGGCTAATAATGGAGGAAGTATATTAGCATCCCCTCGTACTACAGAAGGTACATACAATACCACAATAACACATACCCAACTGCATTTTTAATACAATGTACACCAAAGGCATTAACCCTAACTCAGTAAAATTTAATATAATTCAATTAAGTTTGTCTTAATTCCATAAGGTTTGTTCAGAATATTACAGGATATTATCAGTCTGTCACAAGAGCTTCCTCATAAATTAATTAATTTGTTTGATTTTGTTTTTCATGTATTAATGTGTTCATGATCAAAAATGTAAAAATGCAGAGTAGTTTGTGGGGAGAATGTTTTTGTTTTTCTTTGTATTGTTTATTTTTGCTGGAATTTACCCAGTATGCGTTGTCTATTTGATAAGTCTTTCCACACATTTCAATATCACGTTAACTTTATTTCCCATAGTATTTCATCAAGATTTTTTAGATGCCATTCACTCATTCATAGATTACCCTAATCAAGGATTTTACATTCAGCTAGAAGTCTGACATTTTATCACATTTTGCCACAAAACATTCAAAGTAGAGACAATATGAGAGTATTGCTCGTTTTAGTAAGAGATACTATAGAAGACCTAATGAAGTCACTAACTACATTTTCACTGTGTGTTTAACCATAAATTATAAACAAAACAGAATAAATCATGCAACGGGTGGATTCAGGGGGACCTCCAAATCACACATACATGCAATACACTGGTGAGTGTGTGTCACCAGTTCCTTCTCTGCCAAACCACAGAACATATGAATCTGCTAGATCCCCAATTAGACAGCATTGGCTCTTTAGCTCAACCTGTATCACCTCATGTTTTTAGCACTGTAGATCCCTGGTGTGAGATACAAAATGGTGGACAAAATGTGTACTATAAACTTGTAAATCATTCCAGACTCAATATTTTCCCTGAAAGGAAGCTCAGAAATGTTGTGGATTAGATTCAACTTGACTTTAGTATGAGTTTTACCTGAGCAATTTAAGCACATGCTTAAATGCTGTGCTGAATGTAGGCGTAACAGGTCTTCCCTTTCAGGTCTGGGCAGGGCTCAAGGGAAGGAAAGGGAGCAGCCAGCCCAGCTCTGGAGAGAAACCTAGGAGGCAAGTGGTAGGAATCAGCCACTCCATCTAGACAGCATCTAGTGACTGGGTCTGAGTCCTAACTAGGGCATATCAATGCGGCCCCCAGCACCATTAGAGTCTGGGATTAGACTCTCCTGTGGCTGCAGTAGAAGCCTGTGAGTGGGCAAGCAGGGTTTGTGGACACCTTTGATTGGGGGAGGACAAGCCTCTTTAGTTTCCAGAGAGCTCCAAAATCTCAATCAAGAACAGGACTGTTGCTTTTTGTTATCAAGTCACATTTCCTTTTGTTTGTGTGGTGAAGAGCTCTAGGGCTACAATCCAAACTGGATAGGACTGATTGTGTGAGGCTGGTGATCAGATCCACCATCCTTCAGTAAGACATATTGTTCATGCCCTCAACTGCCTGTATAATGAACTGCTATCATGCCCTTCTTTAGTCAGCACTAACCACAGACAGGTTGTTGTTGCTGCCAACCACCTTCTTTTCTAAGTGCAGGGCTGAGAGGCCCCCAAAACCCTGGTGTGTGGTTGCTAGGGAAACTTCAGGACGCCTCCTATGTGCTAGGGTTAATATGGCATCTCTGCCCCTGCACTTAACAGAGTCAATGGCTACCAGTTGGAGCAGGCAGTCAGCTGCTTTTGCTATACAGAGGAGGCAGACCACATCCTGTTCTGTCCCCAGAAGATATTTTATGATTCAGGGAGTAGCATATCATGTTTCCCCCTCCTCTGTAGTGCCGCTTGATGGACACAGCAGCTATTCAGCACTTCCCAGTGACCAGGTTGGAAGGGGCCACTCAACCTGAAGTTCAATGTGTGGAGTCCTCCATGAAGACACTCGGGAAAGGGGGTGTATGTGTACAGGACAGGGAGGTGACTTCTGTTTGAAAGAAGTGATGAGGAATGAATGACTTTGTAAATGAAGGCATAAAACTATTACTTCAGTATGGCTAAGTACATATGGTTGGGTTGTTTTCTTTGCGAGCTGGAAGGCACAAATGATGGCAAGGGTGACAGCAGAGACTACAGCCATATTTATTATTATTTGTTAAAGCTCCTTTTCATGATACATTATTATGCATGAATTTTCTGTGACATGGTGGCTGACAAAATGAGACAAAAAGACAAGAAATCAAATGATGACTATTTATCAAATCTTCATGTCAGCTTACTGTTTCAAAAGAGCTTCTGCTATTTTTTCCTTCTGGTTTTCAGATTTATCCTGTAGATGAACTCAGCAACACTTATTTGGTTGAATATGTATTCGTTGGTGAAAATGATGCAGATGCAGAAAAAACAGTATCTTTTGTTCCTTTACTGATAAATCTAATTGGTGCACAGAAGCTTAATTTCCATTGTGATCAGTTTCTTGATTTCATTTTCTGATTTACTGAGAACAATCTAATTAATACTTTATGTAATGTGAGTCAGATTCACCAGTATGCTCTGGCTGCTTTGCACTGTTCTGACAAAATAAAATAGCTGTAATCAGACCTGAGTTTGCAATAGAAGATCCTGGTTTGTGGGTGCTTTGCATCGCTTGAGCATACTGGTGAATCTGGCCCTGTACCTCTTCCTCATGAAATTAAATGTTTTCTTTCTCTGATGATTAGGGCCCTACCAAATTCATGGTCCATTTTGTTCAATTTCAGGGTCATAGGATTTTAAAAATCATAAATTTAACGATTTCAGCTATTTATTTCTGAAATTTCATGGTGTTGTAATTGTAGGGGTCCTGACCCAAATGGAGTTGTGGGGGGAGGGGCACAAGATTACTGTAGGGGAGGTTGCAGTACTGCTATCCTTCTGTGCTGCTGCTGATGGTGGCGCTGCCTTCAGAGCTGGCCAGCTGGAGAATGGTGGCTGATGGCTGTGATCCCAGCTCTGAAGGCAGAGCTGCCACAAGCATCAGCGCAGTAGTAAGAATGGCATAGTATGGCCCAGACTGTATGGCAGTGTTTCCCAAACTTGGGACACCTCTTGGGAAAGCCCCTGGTGGGCCAGGCCGGTTTGTTTACCTGCCCCGTCCGCAGGTTCGGCCAATCGTGGCTCCCACTGGCCGTGGTTCGCTGCTCCAGGCCAATGGGGCTGTGGAAAGTGGTGCGGGCCGAGGGACGTACTGGCCGCCGCTTCCAGCCTAATGGGTAGGAGATATAAGGGAATATATTTACCGTGAATTTGGTAGGGACCTACTGATGATATTTAAAGGGACTTTATGCAAGTTAATATAGATACAACTTCAGTAATATCCTAAATCAATGTTTAGATTCTCTTTCTATTTTAAGGTAAGAATAGGCTTTCTAGCATCTCTGTTCACACATCAAACAAATAGTAATCTTATTATAGAAGACCCTATATTCTAAACTGGGTACAACGGGCACACCTATACGTGCCTATAAATTCATACAAATGGTATTACACATTGAATCAGCTGGCATAATGCTTGTGATCATATCTCCATTTGGTGGTTGTCCCTAGAACTATGATGGCCTGCTAGTTACTCCTAGATTACATATTCCTTGGGCCAGAAAACACAAAAAAAGAGAATAACTCTATATAGCAGGGGTTGGCAACCATCAGCACATGGTCCATCAGGGTGATCCGCTGGCGGGCTGCGAGGCATTTTGTTTACATTGACCGTCCACAGGCATAGCCCCTCACAGCTCCCAGTGGCTGCGGTTCCTGGCCAATGGGAGCCACGGGAGCGGTGGGCCTCGGGGACGTACTGGCTGCCGCTTCCCGCAGCTCCCATTGGCCAGGAACGGTGAACCACGGCCACTGGGAGCTGCGGGGGGCCGTGTCTGCAGACGGTCAACATAAACAAAATGTCTCACGGCCCGCCAGCGGATCACCCTGATGGGCTGTGGGCCGAAGGTTGTCGACTCCTGCTACATAGCCTAGTGGTTAAGGCACTCTCTTGTAATGTGGGAGACCCAAGTTCAACTGCCTGTTCCAGTGACTCTAATAACTTGTACAAAGTGGAATGACACATCACATCTGCATATTCTATAGCATAGTGGTTAGGGCACTCTCTTGAGAAGTAGGATTTGTGGTTCCAAACTAGGCAGAGTGGGGGAATTGAACCTGCCCCTTGTCCTGGTGAGTGGACTAACCACTGGGCTGGAGGTTATTAGAGGGATCCCTACTCCTCTGGCTGTGCTTTGTGTTGGGCCTGATCTGTTAGGTAGCCTCAGATCATGCCTGCTGTCTGGGAAAGTGGGGAAACACCTGGATTAACTATCTCACTAAGGTTTCAACATGAACTGGGCGTCAGGACTGAGGCAGCTGTGCACATGTCCAGCAGAAATTTGTATGCACCTAAAGAACATTATCGGCAGAAACTTAGCGGGCTAGGGACTTCAGGGTTAGGCAGCAACTGGGTACATCTAAATTTTGGACTTTGTCGCCTAAAGTAGCAGTTAAGTCCCTAAATCCCTTTGTGGATATAGTCCTTAATCACTCTTTAATTCTGTAAAATGAGGATAATAGCATGTCCCTGCCTCACAGGGGTTTTGTGAGTCTGTTTTGATAATAAAATGTTGGAGTGTGAAGTATAACGGTAATGGAGTCCAAGTATGGATAATAATGTTAAAATGGGTCAAATTTGTTGAAAACTCATTATTAACATAACTACATACTATCTCTGAGATTTTATGAACTGTGACAGAGATATTTTACTTTAACTCTGAATAGAAGCACTGGGCAGCAGGGAGTTCACAAACCAAAATAACTAAGGGTATGTCTACACTACGGGATTACTCCTAATTTACAGAATTCGATTTTTGGCAACTGATTGTATAAAGTTGAGTGCATGCGGCCACACTAAGCACATTAATTCGGCGGTGTGCGTCCGTGTACCGATTCTAGCGTCGACTTCCGGAGCGTTGCACTGTGGGTAGCTATCCCATAGCTATCCCATAGTTCCCGCAGTCTCCCCCGCCCATTGGAATTCTGGGTTGAGATCTCAATGCCTGATGGGGCAAAAAACATTGTCGCTGGTGGTTCTGGGTACATCCTCCTCCTCCCTTCGTGAAAGCAACGGCAGACAACCATTTCACGCCTTTTTTCCTGGGTGAACTGTGCAGACGCCATAACACGGCAAGCATGGAGCCCGCTCAGCTCAAGACAGTAGTCATGAACATTGTAAACATCTCGCGCATTATCGTGCAGTTTATGCTGAACCAGGACCTGCAAAACCAGGCGAGGAGGAGGCAGCGACGGCAGGCGGCGACGAGAGTGATGAGGACATGGACATGGACACAGAATTCACTCAAACCGGGGGCCCCGGTGCTTTGGAAATCATGTTGTTAATGGGGCAGGTTCTAGCCACTGAACGCCGATTCTGGGCCTGGGAAACAAGCACAGACTGGTGGGACAGCATAGTGTTGCAGGTGTGGGACAATTCCCAGTGGCTATGAAACTTTCGCATGCATAAGGGCACTTTCATGGAACTTTGTGACTTGCTTTCCCCTGCCCTGAAGCACCAGAATACCAAGATGAGAGCAGCCCTCACAGTTGAGAAGCGAGTGGTGATAGCCCTGTGGAAGCTTGCAATGCCAGACAGCTACCGGTCAGTCGGTAATCAATTTAGAGTGGGCAAATCTACTGTGGGGACTGCTGTGATGCAAGTAGCCAAAGCAATCGCTGAGCTGCTGCTACCAAAGGTAGTGACTCTGGGAAATGTGCAGGTCATAGTAGATAGCTTTGCTGCAATGGGATTCCCTAACTGTGGTGGGGCGATAGATGGAACCCATATCCCTATCTTGGCACTGGAGCACCAGGGCAGCCAGTACGTAAACCGCAAGGGGTACTTTTCAATGGTGCTGCAAGCACTGGTGGATCACAAGGGATGTTTCACCAACATTAACGTGGGATGGCCCGGAAGGGTTCATGATGCTCGCGTCTTCAGGAACACTAGTCTGTTTAAACGGCTGCAGCAAGGGATTTACTTCCCAGACCGGAAAATAACCGTTGGGGATGTTGAGATGCCTATAGTTATCCTTGGGGACCCAGCCTACCCCTTAATGCATGGCTCATGAAGCCATATACAGGCAGCCTGGACAGTAGTCAGGAGCTGTTCAACTACAGGCTGAGCAAGTGCAAAATGATGGTAGAATGTGCCTTTGGACGTTTAAAGGGTCGCTGGCGCACGTTACTGACTCGCTCAAATCTCAGCCAAACCAACATTCCCATTGTTATTGCTGCTTGCTGTGTGCTCCACAATCTCTGTGAGAGTAAGGGGGAGACCTTTATGGCGGGGTGGGAGGCTGAGGCAAATCGCCTAGCCGCTGATTACNCCTGTCCTCACGTTGGTCCCTTCTGTCCTCACGTTCACTGGCATCTTTCCTGTACTGTGACACCGTGTCCTTCCACTCATTCAGATGAGCTCTTTCATCGCGGGTCGATTTCATGATTTCCGAGAACATCTCGTCTCGCGTGCGGTTTTTTCGTCGCCTTATCTGAGTTAGCCTTCGGGACAGAGGAGGGATGCTTTAAAAATTTGCAGCTGCGGGAGGGAGGGGAAAAAAGGGAGAGAAGTATTTAAAAAGATACATTTTACAGAACAATGCTTATACTCTTTCACGGTGAACAACACTATTCACATTACATAGCACATGTGATTTCGGTACAAGGTCGCATTTTGCATTATATTGAGTGCCTGCTGCTTTGGTGTTAGAGATCACAGACGCTGGGCCAGGCAACAGAATTCGGCTTGTATGCAACCATGGTAAGCCACTGTCTTTTGGCTTCTGCAACCTTAATAAAAAGCAGCGCCCTCCTTTCCCATACCAAGCAAAGGCCTTTGAGTGCTGCGGTTTTCCTGTTAATGTGCAGCAGCAGAAACCAAACTTAATCCCCCCCCCCATCCAATTCTCTGGGATGATAGCTTTACCCCTCCCCCCACTGCGTGGCTGGTATCAGGGAAGATCCCTGCTAGCCAAACACGAAAAGCTCAGCGTCATTGCCCCCTCCCCCACCCCACCGCTTGGCTAACTGCAGGGAAGGATTTCTTTTCAGCCACAGGCAAACAGCCCAGTAGGAACGGCCAACTCTGTCCCCTTAATTAAATTCCCGTATTTCAATCAGGTTACCATGAACGATATCACTCTCCTGAGGATAACACAGCGAGATAAAGAACGGATGTTGCTTGAATGCCAGCAAACACTGGGACCATACGCTGCAAGGCTTTGTCATGCAATGATACCAGATTACTTGCTACTAGCATGCCGTGGTCAAGTGTCCTACCATGGAGGACGGAATAAGGCTGCACTGCCCAGAAACCTTCTGCAAAGGCTTTTGGAGTACCTCCAGGAGAGCTTCATGGAGATGTCCCTGGAGGATTTCCGCTCCATCCCCAGACACGTTAACAGACTTTTCCAGTAGCTGTACTGGCCGCGAATGCATCCCAAGTCCTCAGGGCAAATTAATCATTAAAAAACGCTTGCTTTTAAACCATGTTTTATATTTACAAAGGTACACTCACCAGAGGTCCCTTCCAGGGGGTCTGGGCTACCGCCTTGGGAGGGTACTTCAGTCAGGGTGAGAAAAAGATCCTGGCTGTTGGGGAGAA